>LPNX010335963.1:0-25000 GCA_001517045.1 Pseudotsuga menziesii | reverse complement strand
TTTGGGACAAGAGTTGTGGGAGAAGCAGTTTCTACTGCTTGTTATCTAATAAATCAATCACCATCAATGGAAATAGATTGCCAAATTCCAAAAGAGGTATGGACACGTCATCCGTGTGATTATTCGAATTTGAAAATATTTGGTTGTGAAAATTATGCACTTACGCCTAAAAATCAGTGTGCTAAGTTAGACCCTATATCAAAGAAATGCATATTTATTGGATATGATGATGTAACAAAATGATATATATTGTAGGATCCTACTACCCACAAGATCATAGTAATTTTTTATGAATCTTATTTCATTAAATTAGAGAATGTAAGAGTTGATGTGGAACAATAATTTTACTCATGTCATTTATTTGATGATATAGTGCATGGTTGGGATAGGTAATGTATTGGTAGTGTGAGAGGCTATGCCTGTCATGTAATCTGGCTTTCTTTATTAATAAGCTTCAATACTTTGCCTAAGTGGATATTTTCCCTTATAAAATTTTACCACATTGATTGTTAGTGTTTAAATGGTGTTTCCTAGTGTAATTTGTCTCTGAATTTTTTAACATTTGAATCATGGTAGCTTAAGCAAATTCTATACCCATATATCGTTGATAGATGAGAAGATTTGAACTATCATACTCAACCAAATACCCCTCTTTAAAATATTTGTTGCATGGACGAAGAAAAATCAACCAACTAGTCACCATTAGTCTGTTCTTTATCAAACAACTATTCAAGCTGTTTCTAATGGAAACAAACAGATCCAATCATAAAGCTGCAACATCTGCACAACAAACAGATCCAACAATAAAGCTGCAACAATATATTCAATTGCATAAGCTTAGCATGGATCAAATTGAGTTGCATTTTTAATATGATCAATTGACAATCAATGGAACTTAAATTAACATTGTACGGGATCACATGAATAAATACCAACATGCCTCATCCTACATCCTCGAGCAAGAGTTTATTTGGAGCAACAGAACAACAGAATTTAAAGGAAAAATCTGAAAAAAAAGGAAATTAAAAACAACAATAAGATCGGCAAAAGATTCAGGTCTTTGCTGTTAAATACTAATCCGTAGTATTGACGTTGACTGCACTACTTCCACCCACACCGGTTTGCAATAATTTCCTCTTGTTGAATGTCGTGACAGTATCTGTAGTATTGACGTTGTCTGCACTACTTCCACCCACACCGGTTTGCAATAATTTCCTCCTGTTCATCGTCATGGCCGTAGTCGTAGTATTGGTGTCTGCATTACTACCATCCACACCAGTCATGACCGTAGAATTACTCGCTTCTGCTAAATTCATTCCTGCCATAGAGAAAAACACAAAATATACGATCAATAATCTGATGCATGACATGGGATTAACACTAGTCCTTTCGGTTGGCTCTGTAAATATGATAATACTAATTAGGCTTTCTGAATACATAACAAAATTTATATATACCATAATAGGAAGATAACATTAAGAGCATGAGGATGACTATGGCGAGAGGAGCCTGCTGCTTTTTGCCCATTCTCCTTCCTTTTTTCCTCTGTCCGAGAACAAACAAACGAACAAAGAACTCTCTGCACTCTCCACAAAATCAAATCAGGCTGATGATGGGTTGGGCAGCTTATTAGAGTAGTTTATATAGAAGAATACGCCAATAATTCTGCATTCCCAGCTCATTCCATTCATTATATAAATCCTTTTCAATTATATCTACACAGATAAGCACTCTAATCATTTATAATTTATGGGCTGAATCTACAATCGAGTTTTTGAGTGGGTGATCTCAATGATGTGCCGGTAGATCTAACCGGCTACATATCAGTTTCAAATCTCAATTTTGTGCCTTCATGGTAGAGAACGTGAATATCACTCACCAATTTATTAAGCACCTACGCCTCAATTGGGAGTCTTATTTGAATAATCTGGTAAATAATAACGCCTGGTGTCCATGAGTATTGGACACCAGGCCCGGAATAATCGAATAATGCTCCCACACCTCTATTCTGAATTATGTATTATTATTTGTAAAAGAAAATATTCTGAATTATGTATTATTACTTGTTATTATTGGTGAAAGAAACGAAGTTGCTTTACTCGTATTTGTAATTATGATATAATTTATTTTTATTTATAACTTAAGTTTAAAATTTAAATATTGTTAAATCTTGTTAGCTCATTCTTTTAAGAAATGTGAGCTTTTTAATTATGAAAAAATGTATGGTTAAATTTGATTGTTTTTTAAGTATTTTAAAAATGTTTAGTACATTAATTATACTAAATATTGATATCAACACACTCTAAACAATTTAACATATTCATATATAAGTATTTATTCTCTTTTTTCAAAAATGAATATATTGAATTTATTTAAATTCACTTACTTTATATTATTTTTTTTATAAGTTTTCAATTTCACAATTTCAAATATTTTAATATTAATATTTAATAAGTAATTTTACAATTTTAAATATTTTAAATATTAACCACATAGGGTATGGATACGAGTCTCCTCATCTAATAGTTGTCCCCTCATCTAATACTTACTAACGGTGATTCAAGTTGAAGTTAAGCTAATAGATATACAATTATTGGAATTATTAGAGTTAAGCTAGTAGTTATATTTAATAATTAATTTAAAAGTTAATATAATTAAACTTCAAGTAAAACTAGTGATTGGGGTTGAAGTTAACATAATAGTTTTAGCATAAATCCGCTTAAGCTCATAATTATAGCTAATAATAGAATAGTTGTATCTAATAATCGATAGTTGAAGTTGAAGTTTAATTTTTCCAACTATCAATCACTGTACTTATATGTTAACTAAGCTATTTTTTACTTTTCTTTTTAAATTATTAATTATGACTTTTGGACTAAGTCTATCAAATCAATGCACACCTCAAAGATGAAAAAACATAAATGGTAATCCACCCCAAAATTATAAGATAACTATGCCTATCTAAGTAAATATTTGTATAATAAAATCATAAAATGTGAAGTTTTATTATAATGTCAAACAATTTTAAAATATTTACTTGAATAATCAAACATCCTTATCTGGATTGCAAATTCAACCCATATAATGGTAGGAGCAAGTGCCATTGGATGGGATGAATCTGCCATGAGTTTTTGGAGTGGGTGATGTATTGCCATTGGATAGACTAAATCTGCAATCGAGTTTTGGAGTAGGTGATCGCTCTCCTTATTTAGCTTGATGATCCCTCATTGCTTCCTAAACATTTGGTTTGAGGATTCCTGGCTACGTAGATCAATCTTCATGTGCTAACTGCACACTAGTCCAAAATCTTGATCTACCGGCTACACATCAACTTCAAATCTCAATCTCGTGCCTTCGCTACATCCATATCCATCATGGTAGAGAACGTGAATATCACTTAGTAATTTATTAAGCACCTTCGCCTTAATTGGGAGTCAACAGTGCAACTTGCATGTCTTCCATGCTAACCAGGAAACAAACATGCCTAATGTTTGCTTCCATATTCATCATGGTAGAGAACATGATTATCACACAACAACTTATTGAACACGTAACCACCATGGGGCAGAGTCATCACTGCAACTTGCATGTCTTTTTTCAGCTTTTAGCTGCAACTTATTGATAACTAGCAACAACTATATTAATAAGATTAATATGTACCTCAATAGTAATATGAATACGATGCTACAGATATAGCTCAATAGTAAGATTGATTTTTGAAAACTTTTTGAGAGTAGAAATAAGTTGGGTGTTTATAACGAAGGTATGAGTTGTCTTTCTTAGGAATATTTTGTAGTATTGGAGAGGTTACACACTCTCCTAATGATGATGTAAATAGTACTATGGTTTCTTCTGCGTATTCTAAATACAAAGGTTTATTTTGATGTTTACGATATGCATACAATCTAATAATATGACGATTGTTTATTTTGATGAAGTTAATATACATTAATCAACATATATATATAGAGTAAAAAGCCAGAACTGTTCCTAAGGTTCCTACCTAACATGTTAAGTATCATATGAACATTTGTTTAGGAAGGATTGCAACGAATGACTTACATACTGTTGACTCATTATTTTGGGTGAATGACTTACCTATTGTTTTAATGAATACATGTCCATTGACAAATTTTCAAAGATGATTGTCCAAAAGAGGAAATAGGTTTTGCAAAAAGAAAATTTTTCATTTTACTGATATGGGTATGTCACAGATGGTATCAAAGCGAGGTTGATAGCACTCAGGCCTATTTGGGCTCAACATAAAGTAGGAAGCATAAAGATGATTAAAAAAAACTAACCAATCAATAGTTTTTTTTGTGGATGCATGACAATGATGGATGAGGGAAGTAACACATCCGAGTGGGCCATCAAGAAGGAACATAGAAAGAGGTAACTTTGCAAGGAGAAGGTGGAACGCCTTCTCAAAATCACAATAAAGATGGCCCATTACTTTTGCCACTTCCACGTCAGGATGACGACATAAGGACATAGGTAACTTACTATTTCCTTGATTACTTTAGAAGAGATTTATGAATGGCTAAGATGATTGTTTCGTCTCCATTTAAATTGCACAAATAAATTCTTAGTGAAGTATAGAAGTATTCTTAGACAAACTCATGGTCGATGAAAGTACTATAGTAGTTTCTGTTATAATATATGGGAGTTGAATTACTGAAAGAAGTGACCTTTAGAACCTACATTCATAGTTGAATTGGCCGTTAATGGCATGATGTGTGTTAAAAGGATTCTTAGAATTCCATGCGAATTTGTGATAGGTTACATTGTAAAACACAGTGAATAATGTTGTTAAAGGGTAGCATGGAAAGGGTTACCTAATTACCTAAAGACCTAATGAGAATTGAATATTGATTATAAGTCTTTTGGACCTAATTTGGGGTTCATTATTTGTAAATGTAAGTGGCTCATGAGAGTATACTCCAATGTCTTAGAGGTATCACTATGTGAGGAGATGTGGTTATATATGTATGTATGTAAATTATACATATATAACTTACCCAAATTCCTTGAATACAACAAGGTAGCTATTAAAGGAAAACTTGATAGGTGATCATTTAGGAATAACTGTAAACACTCTAAAAGGATTTGCCACAAACTATCACATACGGTAAAATGGTTGAAGCACAAAGGTAAGTAATGCTAAAGGCATATATTATGTTGTCAAGATTTTACAAAATACAAATGGTATCAAATGAATGTTAGTGGTGTTAAAAATACTAACATTATATGAAATATGAAACACCTCTATACATTTGGAATTTCATGTAAACCAAAAACAAACAAATTGCACTAAATCGTATGGATACATCGGTAAATGTTAGTCGAACGACTACGATTGCATATAGATGTTGGTAATGGAATATTTTGGTTAAGGTGCATGACTTATTATAGCCAAAAACAAATTTAATGATTGAGCATTTAGATAAAAGGTAGGAGGAAGTAGTGGTTCTCAAGATTTGGGTCCACTAATTTTGGACAAAACTCTTTCACCTATATGTATGCACATGACTAGCATATGACACGGGTCCTAAATGCATATGTCATAAGGAAGAATTATGTTTGGTTATTTTAGTCTGGCTATCGTGAACTAATAAAACCTAGGAAATGGTTAGTTGTTACACATAATAAGTGAATGATGAGAGAAGTGAATGTTATTTAGTTTATAAACCTGTGTGTAACAATAAATTCTCGGAAAGTGAATGTTAACTTCTTTATCAGAAGTCGCTGAATAAACTTGTAAATGTTGAATACCATTAGCGTACTAAATAGATGCTAAGTAAGGGTAGGACTTGAATTTCAGAATTGTTAGGAAGAGAATTCAAGTTAGTTACAATGATATCACTGTTATAATGTATCCTTTACATATAATTATTAGTGTTCAAGAAATTGGGTTATGCACATAAAGACTATTGAGCTATTTATACATTTTCATTGGTATTACTGATCTTCTTATACATTTCATGAAAATGACAACATTCCTTATAGTATTTCTTCAAGAAAAGGAAAAAGGAAAACTAGACTGCTTATGCACTTGGACTACAATACAGCTAAGGTAAATAGCATGATGTGTTGTACACCTATATAAAGGCTCTCATTTTGATGAACTAGAAAAGTTGTAAGATATGACATAAGTCGTTGAGGTATGAAATTATGTTAAGCAATTTAATTTGTTTACTTTGGATTACTGATGTTATTGGAATTTCCATGTCCCTAGCATTGTGACTCATGAATGTGGTGTAAAGTTGGAATATCCCTTCACTAGTAATTATCCAAATATAGCCAAGCACGGATGTCTAAAGTATTGATGTTGAAAATGATAAGTTTATGAAAGTTGTTTAATGTTATATGCTAACATTACAGGATATGCTAGGAACACTGTCATTCAGAAATGACTGTTAGTAAAAATATTCGCTACCTAAAATAATGATTAATAAGAATGGGTGATGTTCTACTTATTATAAATTGTCGAATTTCGAGGTTTTATAAACCAAGGATTATCTGTGGATGATGTTGTTTATATACTGACATTGCAGGCTTCACCAAGATTATGACCATTGTTACAATCGACGTGCACTACAGTATATAAATATGCCTGCGTATATAAGTTGTGCTCAATTGCTCAGAAATGAGTAAGGAGTAATTTTTCAAGATGCTTTACAAGGTTATATAACTCATGAATGATGATTAAAAATCGCTGCAACTTATGAAATTCTAATGATTAATTAATGAAATTTAGGTTATCGATAGATGCTTTGACTAACCGTGTAGCCGATTCATGAATTAGGACGATGACAGTAAAATTCATACTAAGCACCAAGGAGTGTACATTACGAATAGTCAAAGTTGAAATTTATACTAAATATGAACAAGAAAAAAAAATTGAATACTGCGGGAGCATAATGGTGTTAGGCAAGTGATTGCCGTGTGAGCACATTGGTGTTAGGCATATCAGTGCTGCAGGAGCACAATGGTGTTAGGAAAGCGATTGCCGCGTGAGCACATTGGTGTTAGGCATATGGTGTGGCAAGAATAAGACCTAGGAAAAAGCACGAAAAAAGCTGGACATCTGGAAGATAGGACGATGTTTGATGTCACTAAGGAGAAACATTTTGACTAGTGGTTAAAAGGGAGTGTACACTCAGAAATTGTTGTAAGTCCACATGAGAATGGAAAAGAAACTCAAGGGAGAGTTTGGAAAACATAACGAAAGTAAAACGTGTTGACAAATTTCCAAGTAACTATTACATGCTGAATGTGTAATGTGAAGAAGGGATTTCCTCAGGTCGAGGATGACATGACTTTCGAAAGGTTGGAGATGAAACCAACATCCAAAGGGTAGTAATTATATTTTATTGATGAATAAATTGCATTATGGAGATAATTGGGTATTATGATACCAATAAAAACTAGAAAGTGTCCCATAAATTGCAGATTATTACAATGCAAAAGGGGTCTATGGATTATGTTTAAGTTGAATCATGATTTTGGACATGATGTACTGAAGAAAATCGGGCTAGACTCGAACTTGTTGCAGGGAACTACAGGTCTCGAACGATAGTGATTTGAGAAATACCAAAATATATCCGGGGCTCAGAACGAAGAGATGAAAAGAAGAAAAGATGACGAAATAGAAGAAGAAAATTTGGTCAAAGAAAATGCGGGAACACCGAGGACGATGTTATCTTAAGGGGGGAAGGATGTAATATCCCTCTTAAATGCCTCTGAATATTTTGTAATTTCCGAATGTATTTATTCTCTGGTGAGGAGCTCAAGGCTAAGGCCCCACCAGCAGAACCTTGTATGTAGGTGATGCGATTTCCTAAGTCATGGACTTGGGAGGCTTAAGACATTAGTGCAACTTCATTCGGACAACCGAGTCCACTAAGAGGAGAGAATAGTGACCCAGTTCTTCACGACCTAAATGATGTGGCAGAGGGAAGCTCGCTACAACATTTATTGGTTGGTTTTGTGGTTTCCAATTTGGGTAAGAGCGACATTAGAACATGTATAAAACACAGATATATAAAATATAAAATGTGCAAATGACATATATATATATATATATATTATCCATGGGTTAAATTGGATAAAAAAAAATACAACCTGTACGTGGACTTAGGTATATATATATGAATATATATAAGTACATATATATTCATATAGTTTTAAGAAATGAATATATCTATATGTATGTTTTAAATGAGTAATTTAAGTAGAGGAAAATCATGACTGTTACTCCCTTAACAAGAGGAAATGTAAGAATTCACTCCCTTAATAAGAGGAAATAAATTACTCCTCTAATATGGGGAAACGCCATAAATTATTCCCATAACATGAGGAGGTCAGGGAATTGTGTCAGACATTGGAGAATCATGAAGCCACTTGGCTCTTGGATAGCTAAGAGGGGAAACTAGGTTTATTACACCAATGGCTATCGAGCTGTGGGAGAGGAGGTTATCTTCCTTTATAAAGGAATAACCTCTGCGTGGAGAGGAGAACGACCTTTGCGTTTTTTGGGGGAAAGGATTTCCCTGAGGGAAGAGAAATCGGGGATTCTGGGGAAGTGCCAATGCATCATCTCAGAGTAGGTTGGGGTTGCAATGGCGATCTGAACCAGGGAAGAACTTTGGTCTGCGTTTGGATGATCAAAACGAATTCAGGAGAGAGAAGCACTGTTTCGGGAATCATTAGTGTATGTGATTACACTCGACTGCATTCATTCCTTGGTATGCATTTTCTGCATTGTGGGTTTCGTGTTTTTTTTTATATCCTTACCCTCTGCTGGTTTTATAGAGCTGAGTCTATAAATATTACCATGGCATAATATATATATATATATATATATCGCTGTCTTGTCTGTCCTATACCGCTGGCGGCGTTTTGGGTTTTCTGAACTTCGCTCAAATGATTTTTATACCGTCGCGTGGATCATGTCAACACGACTTAGATAGGAGTTGATGGATAAGAAGTTATATATATATATAGGCAGAACGATACCCTTGACATGTGTTTTTATATAGTCTGTGGAAAACACTGAGGTGTCCTTTGAACTGATTATTTTATTATATATATATATATATCAAACTATACCTCGATCTGCATCAGCACGCCGACAGATTCAAATTCCCTTGAAAGCATTAAGGCGTCTTTTGAACTGATTACTCTATTGTATATATCAAACTATACTTGACCTGTATCAGCACGCCAGTTGATTTGAAACTCCTTGAAAGCATTGGGGCATGGATGCGATTTTATGTGATATAAGTATAGTTATATTTTCACATATGAAAACTATAACCTCTGCGTGCGAGGTATGAGTGTGGGATGACGTTAATACAACTAAGGTCACCCCTCTTACCTGGAAAGAGTAACCTGCGAGTGCTTTTTTTCAGATTTTATAAAAGGAAGGGCACCAATATGACTGGGGTTGTATGGGTTGGACAGGTCATTATTTTTCTGGCTATGTGATTTTACAGCCCTCTGACTTTGATGGCAGGACTTAGTGTGTATTTTTGCTCCCAACAAATTTTTCCTATGGGTGTATGCGGAACAACAAATCGAGACCCAGTATTGGGTTTCCTTGTTCAGCTTAGGATTTATTTCTGCCTTTAAGAAGAAATGGTTTGAAACCAAAGTAAACATTTTAATACTTTGCGCATTGCTGTGTATGATTTTCCTTCATACATTCCTTTTGCATGTGTTGAAATTGATCCGCAGTATGGAATTTGTTAGGTGTATACATTTTTTGGTTTGCATTGATGATACTATATATATTTGTATTGGATTAGTTGTATATGATTCCCGTGTGTGTTTAAGATTCCCCAACGTTTTGAATATGATTTCAAAGGTTGCATTAGTGGGGAATTTAAAACTCTGAACTTCGATTCATTTTAGATATGAACCCCCGCCACAACGAGTTCTAAGTGTATTCTGAACTCTGAACACGACCTCCACCCGTTGCCTTGGCTAAGGGGAATTAGAAAACTTGCATTTGTTTTTTCTTTTATATTGTTTTTGAGCTTGTCTATCTTCTAGTTAAACATAACCAACGGACTCCATCACTTTGGTCTAGAAAAGGTCCTTAAAGTTAAATCATTCTCCTATGTTGGAGTAGAGTTGGGTTAGGAGTCTAATAACCAACCAGGTCATCTTCATCCTTGAAGAGTATCTTAGTGTTGAAATATTTTATTTGGATTATGTTTGTTATGATTACGTGTCCCAACAGCGTTTGGTACCTAAACTTCTGTTAGTCAACTGGACAGAACTTGCTAGAGTTCATGTGGAAGTTCGATCTCAGTATCGAACATTTAGATACTTTCAAGGACATTGGAAAAATGACGTTGCAGAATGTAACCTTCTACTATAATAAAAAGGCGACAAACTTTTGGTGGACGTAACCCCTAGTTTGTGGTGAACCACGTACATTGGTGTTTCTTGTTCTTGGTCTAGATGTTTAATATTTTTGTGCATCGTTTTGTGTGTTTATAACATGGTTATGCATCCTTGTAGAATGATTAATTACTTTGAAAAATGATCAAGGAATGTATGGTTATCTTCATAATGTTGTCCGCACACTAGGAATGTTTTAAAGGCACTTTAAAGCTATGTATTACACCTCTTAAACTTATGAATAGTAATTTAATTTGATTTACTTAAGATATTGTCATCAATACTACTAATATATTGTTGGCCATTGATACAACTGAAAGTGTCCCTCTTATGCTTCCTTAGTTAAAAGCAATCAATGCATAGTCCTTCAAAGATAACACCCCTCTATTGAGAGGAAGACATTTTATGAAAACTAGAATACATCGTATGTAGGTTTATCTCTCAAATTTTATGTTATTATTAGCATTTGTATTACAAATGAAGTTACATCATGTTATAGCTGCAAGGTTAAGCTTTCATTGGAAAGCTATATCCTAAAGGACTCTTAGGAAGATGAAAATGTATAAGCAACTTTGTCATAAGATTATGACTTTATATACTTTTATGAGTCACGAATACGATGCTATAGATATAGCTCGATAGTAAGATTGATTTTTGAAAACCTTTTGAGAGTAGAAATAAGTTGGTTGTTTATAACGGAGGTATGAGTTGTCTTTCTTAGGAATATTTTGTAGTATTGGAGAGGTTACACACTCTCCTAATGATGATGTAAATAGTACTATGGTTTCTTCTGGGTATTCTAAATACAAAGGTTTATTTTGATGTTTACGATATGCAGACAATCTAATACTATGACGATTATTTATTTTGATGAAGTTAATATACATTAATCAACATATATATATATGGAGTAAAAAGCCAGAACTGATCCTAAGGTTCCTACCTAACATGTTAAGTATCATATGAACATTTGTTTAGGAAGGATTGCAACGAATGACTTACATACTGTTGACTCATTATTTTGGGTCAATGACTTACCTATTGTTTTAATGAATATATGTCCATTGACAAATTTTCAAAGATGATTGTTCAAAAGAGGAAATAGGTTTTGCAAAAAGAAAAATTTTCATTTTGCTCATATGGGTATGTCACATAAAGTTGAAGTATACTACACGCTCTTATCATCTAAACATTCTTGTTAAGACGATGGTATACTATCTCACTCACGCTCGGCCAACAAGACGGTACAACCTCAACACATCTAATACTTAAATCTAGAAGTAAAAAATATATACATTAGTAACATTGGAACACAATTATGACAAGTAAGATGATTGTTCACTCTCTCTACATAAAGATTATTCAAGGATTCTCGATTAAGCTTCGTTAAATCCAGACAATGACAAATATTCCAATGTAATCTTTAGAACCTGCAGATGGAAGTCCAGAGAAGCCAAAAAGAGATTACATTATCAAAATCCTATTATTACATTATCAAACAAATACAATAACGTGCAAAGACTTTAATTTTAGTTTACATGCAAATTTATAAATGTTACTACTGTACTTCTTGCAAGAATATGCCAGAAATGAATGAAATTGGTCATTACCATGATTTCTTGGCTTTTATACCATTACCATGATCTCTTGGCTGCTGTACCCACACAACATATGTTGGCAAGAATCAAGCATAATTAAATAAATTAAGCCATTACTGGGATCTCTTGGTTGTTATAGCATTACGATTACTGTGATCTCTTGGCCATGGTTGGACATGGCCTAAACAAAGCCTAAAACCCATGTGACTACAATTAAAACTCATGGTTGGAAAAATCATGAAACTCATGAGACTACACTTATTCAATCCATGCCCAATTACTAAGTTAATAACCAATTCTTGAGGAATTTAGCTGAATACCACCAATCCTATCTTAATTAATATTAGGTTTTCAAAATATTCTTATACCAACATAGACACTTGCGTTTTATGGGATCGTTCAGTTTGGTAGCACCTGGATCCATCATTAGATTGAAATTTTCACTTGCCAACCACAAATTCAACCGAAGCGAGCAATACACTCTCTTTGCGCATTGCATATAAAAGTATAAACAATGAAGTGATAAGAAATGGGATCGAAATCACCTCCATTGAATTGAAACAATCCAAATAAACTTCTGTTTGATTTTTATGGAATTAATTGAAACTATAGAAATATCCTCCGAATAACTGAAATGATTGAATATACTTGCGCACGTGACTCATTGTTTTATCTTTTTTCAAAGAATAAACTTACATGAACCTTGCTCATTAGACACCACCAAGCCGTGAAGAAAATTTATTTGGAAGTACCAATCTGCACCCAACATTGTAACCGCATATGAGGAAAGGAGGAAATAAAAAAAATGACAGTTGACCCAACGCTGTAACACATTTTTTGTTTTTGGAAACCAGATCAAAAGATCGTCCAGATGGACACTACTATGGAGGAGTTTGTTGCTGACCAAAAAAAAACTAAAATAGACCTCAAATCTCAAAAAGGTTGTGTGAATGTTTTTGTTGATTGGGTCGCACGCTTATCAGATTGGATCGCTAATTGAATATTGTCTATACGGTTGGATCGCTAATTGCAGTGTATAGACCATATTTCATAGTGGTTGCAAATATGTGAGTCGCCATTTGGTGATGGCCAACATAATTCATATGTTGATTCCAAAGAATTGATAAGAATCAACAATTCATATGAATGAACCAAAGCAAATGTTGTGTTGGGAAACACCGATTGGAAGTCATGTGGGCTGACCACTTGCACTAGATCATGTGTGGCTTTGTATTTCACAATGAGAGGAAAAATACATTTGTTCCTGCGGGGAGGTACTAGATGCATCACACAGATCAGATATCTTTCTGAGGCCAATAACATAATGAAATCATTAGATTGTTGCAGCTATTGACATATCTATGAACTCACAGATCTTTGGAAACACCACAATTAAGGGTGTTGCAACAATTTAAAAAAAAAATCGTTGTAGTACAAAGAACAATGAGATCAATTCAACATGGGCCAAAAAATACTCATATGAAGTTTTTCAACTTACTTCGAACATCGAACTTCAAGTAGATTTTTTCAAAAAATTTATAGCTCATGAATCGAGATTGCCATATTTAAAAATATTTGAAGCAATCTTTACAAAAAAATGTGCCATTTTTACAACCACAAGAGACCTATAAATAAAAATAATTGATTTTTGATATCCCTAGCTGTGCAATTAACACATACAAATAATGTCTGATCTAAATTTTCACAACAATTATTGTCATGAAATTTCCTTATTAATTTTGGACAATAGAGTTACCTCCCAAAGAACGTTGTTGTCACCTCCTTTATAAAAAGGCCCAAAACCTGATTAATATATATATATATATATATAGAAAGCCTAAGCAGAGTCTAAATTAGTTAGATGCCCAACTACTAGATGGAGGAGTTTATTAGGAGTTTGGAAGAGTTTATTAGGAGTTCAAACAATTTTATTAGGAGTTTGACGCTTACACGACTACACATTAGCTATACTCCTAGATGCCAAATGTAGGTCGACTAAGCCTTAAGCGAATAGAGTTGAAGTCAAACTAATAGTTGTATCTAATAGTTAAGCTAAGAAACCATATCACCATGACTAGTGTTGAAGTTAAGCTAATAGTTATTTTAAAATTTAATATATCAGCAATTACACTTCAATTAAAAGTCATGTTTGGAGTTGAAGTTAAGCTAATAGTTGTATCATCAATGGAGTTAAGCTCATAGTTTTATCTAATAATGGAATAGTTGAAGTTGAAGTTGATATAATTGAAATTAAAGTTTAATTTTTCCAACTATAAGGAACTTTACTTGTCAGATGTTAACTAAGCTATTTTTTATTTTTTTGAAGCTATTAATTATGAATTTTAGACAACGGCCATAGAATCAATGTGGACAGTAAACTTGCCTCATTCTCATCGGTATATGAAAAAGCATAGATGGTATTCCAACCCAAAATTCTAAGATATATACACTTATTGGCATAACGAGATGTAGGAGTTTATTAGGAGTTTAAAGGAGTTTATTAGGAGTTTGAATGACTTTATTAGGAGTTCTACTCTTACATGACTACACATTATCTAGAATCCTAGATGCCAATTGTACTTGGACTAAGCCTTATGTTATTAGAGTTGAAGTTAAGCTAATAGTTCTAGAATCATTGGATTTAAGCTACTAATAGTGCTATGGAGTTAAGCTTGTAGTTGTATCTAATAATCGAATAGTTGAAGATTAATTTTAATTTTTACAACTATCAGTAACTATACTTATCACTTGTTAATTAAGCTATTTTTTTATTTTTTTTAAATTATTAATTATTAGTTTTTGGACAATGCCCATATAATCAATCTCGACAGTACACTTGTCTCATTCTGATCTAATTTTGAACAAAACCCATAAAATATATTTGTATAGTACAATTGTCTCATTCTCGTCCATAAATGAAAAAGCATACAGATAGTCCACCCCAAAATTCTAAGATATATGTATACCTATATGTTAAAATATTTTTCACAAATGGAACATCAACTACATAAATTTATGAGATACACTGAAGATACTCTATTTTGAGTTCATAAAAAATTGGAGATACACTGAAGATACTTTGAGTTCATAAAAAACTGGTATAACTATAATTATTTAGTAAAGAATCTGCTTAATAATAGTGATCTCCATGAAAAAGTTGGGCATTATTATACACTTGCGGACCAATTTTGGGAGCCGCATAGGATAGCAGGCCGGAATTTTATGGCTTATCGGAGCAAACTTTGAAGCAAATTTTTAAAATTTTTGATAATAGAATTTTTGAATATATCACCCATGGTTAGATTAGCACAATTACAAGTAAAGTGATTAATAAATTGATAGCTGTATTTAGACACTTGGTTTTATGGATATGGCTAACTATTAAACAAAAGTTAAAATATATATTTTTATATTAAAATAATATTAGTTTCTTCTTTATCCATTTCTTTGGCTTAAGGAAACCTTAGTTAAATATTAATCAACATGTAGTTATGATAGACCATGAAATGAATTTAGTTGTACATTTGTTACGCTCCTGTTAATCTTGTTGATCTACTTAAAAAGATCCAAACTTCAATTAAAATCACTGCTATTAGTCCTGAAGAGCTTGCTAAAGATCTGGAGGGTCATTGTGTACATGCGAAACATGACTGGGACGACACATATGTGTATACTTGTACTGTGAAAGGAAAAGCAGACCCTGTGATAAACAATAAAACCAGACCTTCCATGTTTTATTGAGTTTTCATCTCAATAAACACGTACGCAATAATGGGGGAGAGTCGTCAGTTCGTCCATCTTTTAGCTGCAACTTATTGGGAAATATAAGTTAAACTATTTCACAATGGGAACATCAAATAGATAAATATATGTGAGACAAGTTAAAATATTTCACAGTTGGAACATCAATTAGATAAATTTATGAGATGTAGTGAAGATATTTTATTTGAGCTTATTAAAAGTTTTCATAATGATCCAAACAAATATTAATAGAGTTTTGATATTCAATTTTGAGATTAGTGTTTAAGTTATTCATTAAAAATTATAGTTGTTGAAAAATGTACAATATAAATTACATTCATAATTTTCATAGACAATAACACAAATTAATTTAATCAAGTTCCTGCTTTACCAAAGAGAATCTCCCTAAAATATTATTTCAATAACTATTTGCAACTAGTTATTAATACGATACATCTAGATAAATTCTTGCAAAAAAAATTATAAGAAAAACATTGAATTGAAGGAACATTTCTTCAACATATTTTTGCTCAACACCAACTATTTGGCAAAGCCTCTCGAGTATGTTTTACAGTTAAAGCAATGTTCATTGTTTTGAATATGATATTCAACATGGAGATTAGTAGTTAGGTGTACCAATGTATGCCCAACATTGGAATTGCTAGCCACATGTGTAACAATCTATATTATGTAAGGAAAACTAATGTAAAGAAGTGGTGTACTAACCAATTGTATTAAAAAACTAGTAAGTTCATGTATAGATAGTATATTATACCACTTTGAAATTCATAAATACATTTTGTAAGTTTTAAGTATTTATTATTAAGAATTAACTATAGCAAAGTTGTAATAGTGATAGCCGAGATAATTTAGTGTCATTGTATGAAGGGATAAAGTGGCTCTCAAGGGTAATAAAGACTTCAAATTTGATCCTTCATCCCTTCTTTCAATGGAATTTGGCACTCTTTCTACAACCCAAAGTGGATGAGATGTGTTTAGTTTGTCACACTCATGTACGATTAAATTTGTTGGATTGTAAACTTACTTTATATAAATATAGGTCGAATTGTTGAATATCAAGATACATGTTGTTGTGGGTGAAAAATATACATCAAATTTCAATTTCACTTTTGATTTGTGCCTCCTCACATATTGAATAAATCATTTTATAAATAGTTACAAGATAACTAAATCTTTGAGGGTTAGTTAGTGTTGCATTGATTTGATTTACAAGAGCCATATATATTGACAACATAATCACTGCATACAATTTAGATTAACTGTTGTACTTCATAATCAATGAAGCAATGCAATTGATGTACTATTAGGATAATAATAGAAGAATAAGTTAGGTATTAGTATTAAAATAATTGCAAATTAATAATAATTGTGTATATTACATAATTAGTTAATGTATTCAAGTTTTGGTTCATTTGTAGGATTTATGTGTTATAGTTTATAACATGAAATAGTTGGCACTTAGACAATTATATTTTAATAAATAAAGATTTTACTTCATAATTAATTAATTAATACAACATTTGCAAGATGATTCTAAATTGGAACAGTTGATGCCTTGACAATGGATTTGATGCTTGATAGAGCGAGATTTATGGATCTACACTAGTAGCTTTGAGATCTATTTCTAGGCACATGCAACACTTTGGTAGAAGGCATGCAATATTCAGAACATGTAGAGGTAATAGAAACATGTTTTGGAGTTTTTTCCTTCAGTGGAAAAAAGTCTTAATTTATTACAAAAAATGTGATAAATATACATTCTATTCTGTGTCTCTCATAATTGCACATTTGATTCATTGTCTGCCAAACATGTTATATGTAGTTATAGTAGTAATTCTTAGAGTTCAAAATGCCAATTCTAAGCACCCAAATGAAGAGATGGTGATTATTAAACAAAGGCTAAACATTACACTAATTACAAGATCATTTCAGTTCTTCATTTAATTATGGAATAACATAAACATAATTAAACTAATTTATATAAACATAAAACAAATACTATTTAATAATAAAAAAGAAAAAGTAAAAATGTAAAAAAAAATGATATTTGATTAACTGAAGCTTATTTAAGTATTAATCAAGATTCAAATAAGCATAACAAGATACGGCGAACATGAAATGAATATTTAGTGTACACTTGTTACACTGGTGGTAATCTTGTTGATTTGCTTAAGGAAGTCCAAAATCTTATATCTAAACTCCTATAGACATAACAAGAAAATCCAAAATACTAGATAATATCTAAATACCTATCAACATAACAAAGAATTCCAATTGATAATGGAGCACTTGTAGTAACCATTAAATGACAACCATTAAATGACGTGATCCCTTTTACTCTTCGATTGGAGGTCTAAAAACTGGTTTGCCCACAATTATTTCAAGAATATGCTAAATAAAGTAGTCTCCATGAAACTTGATGTCAAGTTTTCAGAGCCACGGAGGACAACAGACCATAGAATAATTGAATAATGCTTCAACCGCTCTATTTTGATGGCTTTTCAGAGCAAAATCTTTAAACTCCAATGATAGAACTTATGAATGCATCACCAAAGGAAGGAACAACCCGTATTGGATGGATCGTCGGAACTGCCCTTTTCATTGAACCTTCTTTTTCAATATGCAACTGGTGCTGCTTCATCTACTTTTGGGTCTATTAAGGTTGCTTTCTTTATCAGCAGATTGAGATGGGACATCACAAGATTAGCACAACCACAAGTAAAGTGGACAATGAACGTTGATAGAGGAAACTAGCTACTCAGTTTTGTGGAGATGGATAGCTGTTAAACAAAATCTAAAATATATAATTCTATATTAAAATAATATTAGTTTATTTTTTATCCATTATTTATACCAAATTATCCATTTATGGTATAACATAAAATACTATTTAATAAACAAAAAAAACTAATATGAAACTAACCATGCCTTAACTGAACCTTATTTAAATCCTAATCAAAATGCATTTAAACATAACAAGATATAAAAACCATCAAATGAATCTCGATTGTAAACTTGTTATATAAAAACTCATAACGAGGTAATTTTTAATTACGCCGATAGGCGTCTATCAGTGGTATTTTGGGGAGGATGGACTTGCTTGAGCGGATCATCAAGATCCAGCAAATCCCGCCAAGTGGATGCTCAAGATCTTTTGAATCGTCTGATCTTTTAACAGCCGGAGTGTTAGGAGATGACTAGAGTTGTTAGCCGCCGACTGGGAGATGACTGCAGTTTGTTAGTGTTTGTGGCTGTAGAGGAGATAACCGTGGAGTAGCAACCGTCGCGGAGATACCTGGAAGCGTGGACGTGGCTGTGAAGGAGATAACCGTGGAGTAGCAACCGTCGCGGAGATACCTAGAAGCGTGGAGGAGATACACGTAGAACAGTCTGTTAGCGGCCGCCGAGGAGTAGTTTCTTAGCCCGCGGAGGAGATACCTGAACAGTTTTGCCATCCTGAGCATTCGTAGTGAGATCGCTGGAGCATTGGAGCATTCTTCTGTGCATTCACCGTCTTGGAGCATTCGTTTGTGCATTCGCCATCTTGGAGCGCCTGTGCAGTAGAGGTAAGCTTCTGCTTTCGCTGGCCTGGTTGCTTTAATGCTGTGAATAGTCAGATAATGCTAGGATTTTAGTTGCATGTTTGTATGTAGGCTATGAATAAGTGTAAGCTGTTTAGACGGATGTAGGCTATTAATTCTCAGTGCATCTACTGATTCAAAAACTGGGTGATTTAAAATTATTCGATTCAGAAAATTATGTAAACCAAATGTATCCAATGTGAGCCGTAGATACGACTATTCCCATTGCAAATGGTAGTTTGAGTGCTGCGAAATAGATGAAACTTGAAAGACACAGTGAAACCCCTAATACAGTTTTCTAGCATTTTGGACTATTTAATGATATACAGAAGCATAGAGATATAGAGTAAATGATATAAAGTAAGAGCAAACAATACAATTAGGTGTTTATCTGAAATAAACACCATAACATGATATACAGAAGCATATATAGATGGCATTAACCATAAAGCTCTTAAGGTATCCAAGATACAACACAGTTAAACCCTTATCTGAAATAAACACCATAACATGATATACAGAAGCATATATAGATGGCATTAAGCATAAAGCTCTCAAGGTATCCAAGATACGTTTCCACCTAGAAACGCGATCTGCTCACAGTATACCATCCGGTGGATCTATCGGAACACCTTGGATCAGAGAGCTTAGAATGTTTCTACCATGAACATTCACTTACTGAAATCTCGAGAAAACAAATAGACAGTTTATTCCATCTTCTCTTTCGGCATCCATGCTATACTCCATAGTGAAATGACTGCCTCAACATACGAGATGGTAACCATCTCCCGCCCGTTAGTCTGGAAAACTTCCTCCACGACCTGCAAAAGAAAAAATAAAACATTAAAATTAAAGAAGCAAAGAAAAACATCACCGAAGTCGTAAATAGATAACCTATCTTAGAAGAACTCATCGAAAGCTGTGAAGAGCAGCAGGTTGTCGTTGAACAATTTTTCACTCTTCTCTTTCTTTCTGCATCGATGCTGTAAAAGATGGATGGTTTTCTCCCTAGGGTCGACCGCAAACCAGAGATAAACGATGGAAGAACTCCACAGCGAAATGAATGGCTCGGCAGATGGGTTTTCTCCTCTAAGCGAAAAGCCAGTCAAAAGGGTTCCATCTTGGAGGTTTCGTCCCCTGCCAGATCGCATTAGATCTTGTAGAAGAGCTATCCATGGATTTGGATGCGTCCAAATATATGTCCTCCATTGACAGATGAAAAGTTTTTAAGTGGTAAGCATCCCTGAGACAAAATGGTGAACACAGTAAATAGATCTCTGCGTTATATTTGAAAGTTGGAAAGCAGAGGGTAAGGAGTTGTAAACATGAGATGACAGGTGAATCAATGAGATCTCCCGTGGTGTAAGGCTGTAAACAACAGGTACTTTCCCATTAAAATTTCGTCGGTTCCAGTTACACCTCTCTCCAACTTATTGCAGACACTCGTGAAGAAAGTTAATGATAAAGCTGGAGTGCCATTGACATTTGAACGGCCTAAATTGGACTAAGATTAAATAAATTAAAGTAAATAATTATATTCTTTTGTAATAAGTGAACAAATTCAATCAAGAACAACGACGGAAACCACTCACACATTGACAATTGTCGTGGATTGTACGTAGAGGAAAAGATTACAGTGGACATACAGGTGTTCGAATCACATACTGTACAGCTCTGGACTTTTGCCAGTATGGTAAGACATAGAATAAAGGATGTTTGTACCCATAGATGCTTTACAATCTAGACATAGCATAAAGGATGATTGTACTCAGAGTAGTTAGATGTTTCAGTTTAGATATAAATGTTATATACTTTATATAAAATAAATTTAAAAATATAATTATTTTATCATATGTCATATCTTACGGGGCTCGTGTAAGACCAGAAAAAAAACTAAAACCATTATAGTTCTGTATTTTATAATAAGTAATCACAACTTTGGGCCAAATAATTATCATGCAGCAAAAGTAACAAAAGTAATCATGACATTTCCAAAGTAACAAGGCATACCAGTATGAAATGAATTATAGGTAACCAGGACATTGCAAAATATACCAGGAATGAAATGAAGTATGTCTCCATAATTAGGATGGTAGGACATCAACTCTTTGTAATCCATTACTAAAATGAACTCTCACTCCACAGACAGGATAATAGTTGTTGAGGACATTCACAAAGTAAGAGATCTCGGACCCTCGAGCGAGCGTATGTCACGTTAAAGCTGAATTCGCTCATTTCTCTTTATGTCATTCATTGTTCAAAGAGAGTTAGAACAAAAATGATATACACAATAATCAAAAGATGGTCTTCATGGATTAAAACTTCCTTACGATAATTTATCAAATTGATAAAAAATATATATATTTCAAATTATAAGTTTTCAAATAATATTCGATAACGATAATAAAGACAGCTTTTTAATGTAGTCTTTTTATAATAATTATAAAATATCACTATAAAACAAAAACAAAATTATGAAAAAGATAATATTATGAACCTGAGATAAATAATTATGCTGTTTATGAACTTCATGAAATAATAATCGATAACGATAATAAAGACAAAGCTTTTTAAAGTAGTCTTTCTATAATAATTATAAAATATCACTATAAAACAAAAACAAAAATTATGTGAAAGATAATGTTATAAAACTGAGATAAATAACTATGTTGTTTATCAACTTCATTTATAACACAAACTATGGTGTTTATGACTGCATGAAAACCTAAATGCCTTTAGTTGTATCCTTTGAGGAAAACATACAAAGGAATATTTATTCCATCGTTTAGCAACACACAGGAAATCGAAACATATTCCAGAAGCCAAAAAACCCAGATCTTAAATCCAAATGCTGCCAGAGTTAAATGTTAGCGTAGATTGATTCCAGATCTACCTTGACATGCATGCTAATTTTAAACGGGGCTAGGTTTATATCAGGCTCAAAACCTCTCTCCAACTTATTGCAGACACCCGTGAAGAAAGTTAATGATAAAGCTGGAGTGCCATTGATGTTTGAACGGCCTAAATTGGACTAAGATTAAATAAATTAAAGTAAATAATTATATTCTTTTGTAATAAGTGAACAAATTCAATCAAGAACAACGTTATCGTTAATTTTAAATCTCAATATGATATTTCTATTATACCTGATAAAAATTCAGTTCAGAAACTAATATATTAAAATAAAAGCCCATTAATTGCATAAAGTCAAATTGATTCACCTTTAAAAAAACATATTGATAATATTTACAACTAGAAGAATGACATCCAAATGAAAGATTCTCTTCTCATTCGATCGAGATTAGACATCCAAATGAAAGATTATCTTGTCATTCGATCGACATTAGTTCGCAATTCATAAAAATTGGTTTCATGGGATTTCCAATACTACTTCATAATTATCATTTCAGATCACATCTCATCAATGTATTGGACTATATTGTAAAACTGATATATGCATTAATGTGCTACTTCAATTTTGAAAATGCCTCGTAGATTTAAACGAAAATTAAAAAAATATTAACGTTAGCGAATTTTTTGCACGGCGCTACCTCTGTTTCATGCAGGAGACATTGTCACCTCATGAGTTATCATTTATTATAAATCCATATTTTGAAATCTACAAGGCGGGGTTGGTGCATTCACATAATTAATGTGAATAGACGGGCCTTTTTTCCTTCTGTCTCAAGCCATCCCCTGCCAGATCGCATTAGATCTTGTAGCAGAGCTATCCGTGGATTTGGATGCATCCAAATATATGTCCTCCATTGACAGATGAAAAGTTTTAAAGTGGTAAGCATCCCTGAGACAAAATGGTGAACACAGTAAATAGATCTCCGTGTTATATTTGAAAGTCGGAAAGCGGAGGGGAAGGAGTTGTAAACATGAAATGACAGGTGAACCAATGAGATCTCCCGTGCTGTAAGGCTGTAAACAACAGGTACTTTCCCATTAAAATTTCATCGGTTTTGAAATCTACAAGGCGGGGTTGGTGCATTCACATAATTAATGTGAATAGACCGGCCTTTTTTCCTTCTCTCTCAATCCATCCCCTGCCAGATCGCATTAGATCTTGTAGCAGAGCTATCCGTGGATTTGGATGCGTCCAAATATATGTCCTCCATTGACAGATGAAAAGTTTTAAAGTGGTAAGCATCCCTGAGACAAAATGGTGAACACAGTAAATAGATCTCTGCGTTATATTTGAAAGTTGGAAAGCGGAGGGGAAGGAGTTGTAAACATGACATGACAGGTGAATCAATGAGATCTCCCGTGCTGTAACGCTGTAAACAACAGGTACTTTCCCATTAAAATTTCGTCGGTTCCAGTTACACCTCTCTCCAACTTATTGCAGACACCCGTGAAGAAAGTTAATGATAAAGTTGGAGTGCCATTGACATTTGAACGGCCTAAATTGGACTAAGATTAATTAAATTAAAGTAAATAATTATATTCTTTTGTAATAAGTGAACAAATTCAATCAAGAAAAATGTTATCATTAATTTTAAATCTCAATATGATATTTCTATTATACCTGACAAAAAGTGGAGGTTTCGTCCCTTGCCAGATCGCATTAGATCTTGTAGCAGAGCTATCCGTGGATTTGGATGCGTCCAAATATATGTCCTCCATTGACAGATGAAACGTTTTAAAGTGGTAAGCATCCCTGAGACAAAATGGTGGACACAGTAAATAGATCTCTGCATTATATTTGAAAGTTGGAAAGCGGAGGGGAAGGAGTTGTAAACATGAGATGACAGGTGAATCAATGAGATCTCCCGTGGTGTAAGGCTGTAAACAATAGGTACTTTCCCATTAAAATTTCGTCGGTTCCAGTTACACCTCTCTCCAACTTATTGCAGACACCCGTGAAGGAAGTTAATGATAAAGCTGGAGTGCCATTGACATTTGAACGACCTAAATTGGACTAAGCTTAATTAAATTAAAGTACTCTCAATTTTAGTTGGAGGGGACGCCAAATATAATTCAGACTCTCGATTTTGTATCATTTGTTTTTATTTATATTCTTTATTTTAAATTTAGAATTAGGTTCATAACAAAGGTAATTGGCTTTTCCAAAGTTGTGAATTGGGAAACAAAACATTAACAGAAACTTTGCGAGCTCAATACAGAAATAAATACCAGCACTGAAGTTATTGTTGCTGCAAACGGTTCACAAAGGGAACTCTCACAATAACACATGGCATGAAAATTTTGGTGCAATGGCAGACCATTTAAACTGAAATGGATCGTACTCTTTCAATTAGAGGAAATTTCAACTCAAAATAGGCCTTTTAACTTTTATTCAAATTCCATGTCATCATGTGTTAGCCAATGAAATTGATTTAAATTTGAAATACCGTATAGGTCTTAAACACTTTTTTAATATAAATTTGGGGATAGGTATCATAAAAAAACTATTTGTTTTGTTTGTATTTTTGACATATCTCCCCGTGTTTTTACTCAAATTTCGATCGGGAGAGCTCGTTGGATGCGGAATTAAATTTCGCATCCAACGAGTACCCACTCAGGATACTTTTGATGGACCCCGCTACCCCAAAAAAAAGAAATACCTGAAAAAATGGAATGATGATGTCATCATTCCATTTTTTCAGGTATTTCTTGTTTTTGGGGTAGCGGGGTCCATCA
>LPNX010335955.1:0-75118 GCA_001517045.1 Pseudotsuga menziesii | reverse complement strand
CCCCGCTCTACCGGTGAGGGGGGTACACTGCTGATACCTGGTTCTGGTTTCGCTGACAGTCTACTGATTGCATTGAGGACTTCTTTTTGTCCCTTGGCTAAATCTTGCAATGCAGAGACCAAGTTGCGGAAGTCCATCCGATCCTCATCATCTCCCGTTCCCTTTCCCCTCTCTGCATGAATACCTGTCTGTTCCATATCTGAATTGATATCCTCTAGCTGGATATCTTCAAATCCTTCTGTGTATCTACTTCTCCTCCTCCTATAAGTTACAAAAGTATCTCCTTCTGTATTCATCTACTGTTCATCCCTTAAGCCCACAGCTGGCCAAGAAAATAGCTGTGATACCACTGAAATATCCCGAATACTGATATTTTCTATTTCTAAACAATTATGCGGATACAACTGGGCTTACAAACCGCCAGGTGAAAATCCCTATTTTATAGGAAAAATTAGGGTTAGGGTTTGTAAGATAGAATGCACACTTACCACTGATAACTGGCTGATCTGCCACAGATGAAGTCTGCAAGTACTGAGAACTGGATCCGAGAAGAACTGATCTCTCCTGTCTCCGGTGAATGCTCTAGCAGCAAGACGCCCTCAACAGAGAAAAAGGTGACGCCCTCAAGGAAGGAGGTGTCCGATGGACCCGCCGATTTATGGAGCTGATAGCCTCGCTGTGACGAAGAGATTGCCCGGAATATACTGCAATTCTGAACCCTCTAAGTATGAAAACGTTTTGGTTCTCTGAGGCAGCTGCTCACGCCCCTGGTGGTCTAGAAATGCTGATAACTCCTTCGGATGAGCTCAGATGGAGCTGATAGTCACTGGGTACCGGAGTATGTAGCTGCTGGTGAGAATGATCCCTGAGTTTCGGAAGGAAACTGAGATCTGAAGGCCCAAGAGAAGATTAGGGCTTTCTGGTGGAAAACCCCCTCTTACGGCTGCACCGTGCCTCTGCAACAATCTATACCCTGTGCGATATAACTGATGAATGAAATGAAGAACAAGTGGTGAACCAGTATGGCTTACCCGGAATAAGACTAGGACAGATGTTTCACTGCCGAAATCCTATTAGCTGAAGACTCCGTCTCCAACCCCAACTGCTGTGCTGCACGCTGTGCTGCTATCCAAGTGCTCCCAAAATAATCAATAATCATAAGTGTCCTCTCCTCTTGCTTTTCCCTCTATTTATAAAGTTCACGTGCGCAAAACCCTATCTTTGACCTAATTAGGTCACTTTATCTTCTAATTTGCCGTTGACTTGCATGCAAAGAGCATGGTCATGCATGGAGCATGGAAAAGAGCATGGTCATGCATGAAAGTGGCCTTTGGCCCAAGTGGTCCTTCTTGACCCAATGATGATGCCCTAGATCTTCTATGGATGGCATCAGTCCTGATCTGATTCCCTAGCTCTCAGTAACCGCTCGAACCCACAGGAATCACATGGGTTAGCGGTATGGGCCTCAAGGCCTAAAAGGAAGGGGACATTACACATGCTAAGCTGGGTTGATATCCAGGAATCAAAAGTAATTATCTTAGGGGGAAGATAGGAATGAAACACAGACTAAACTAGAAGAAACATGCCACTTCAACTATACATGAATAATGCAAAATCAAATGTAATACTTTTAATTTTGAATGCAGACAAGAAAGGTGGCCGAGGCTAACAACATGTTAAATTTTTAAGTTTGAAGTTTGAACAGGAAACAATTACCGATATCCTAGTCAAATACACCATAGTGCTGTCATTTGGACCCCATCCATATTCAAGAACCATGCGGGTTGCTAGCTGCAACAGAGTTCAACAGATATATAAGCAAAACTAAAAAAACATTATATGTTAGATTAAAAAATTTAAAAGTATTATAAAAAGAATATAAACATGAAAACAGAGTAACAATAAGTATAAGACATTTGTTTTCATATATTTCATGCCTTTTCAGTCTTTAGTCAAGGAAGAGTTACATGCTGATTTTAGAAAATCACGATTGGGAACAAGAACAAGAGAGACATAATGCTTTTGGCATCAAAATTATTTTAATCTGTCCAGACCTCTTCAGCCTCTTCAATCTCAAATGTTGACAGGTTGTTACTTTCTTCAGATGGAAGCAGAAGCCGTGCAGCAATGTATGAACCAAAGCAGAGAACAAGCTTCTTCTCTAGATATGACCGAGTCATTGCTTGTGAATCTTCCAATCCCCCAGTTGTCTGTCTTGTTAGCTTTGTAAATCCAATACCCTGGAACCAAAGAAACAAGTCAGAACATTGTGCAGCTCTAAATATCATACAAGTCACCATTCCTCAATTATATTTGTTGATTTATTACACAAAGATGTGAACCAACTTGCCACACAAAAACACATCAAGAAAAGAACTTGGAATTATAAGATTTGAATGAATACAAACCTACGTGTGCAGACAGACTTCTCCTTTAGTGGCATGTGATATGACCAGCCAAACCTCCCAAGCAGAACTGACTCCAAAAGATATCAGTGGCACCATAAGGTCATAGGCTATAGCCTACCACTACAAGACACAGACTAGCCTGGCTTTGCCGATAGGCGTTTTCTACAGTCCAGTATGAGGGAGAAGGGTAATTCCGTGCTCAACGTGGAGTTGACACGTAGCACTTTGATAAAATAATAAAATACTAACTAACTTTTTTTACCATGTCTGCCAAAACCTACAATTCGAAACAAACAGATATATATCCAATTAATTAAGGCTAAAACAATTAGTGAAACTTAGAAACTTCTTGCTCTACTATCTAGGATCTGTTATGAACTAGTGATATAGGAAACATTCTCAATGTTTTCAACTATAGATCATATATTATTATTTATCTAATTTACTAATTGATATCACTTTCAATGAGTGCAAGTTTGGCTATATCAAATTAATTACTTGACATCTTAACTCCAGATCTAACATACATTGATAGGGATCAAATCCCTTGAGGTGCAAACTTCTCCTCAAATTTTTGAGTTTTAAAAAGGGTTTGCACCTCGAAGGATTTGATCCCTATCGACACATGTTAGATCTGGAGTTAACATGGATCTATGCTGGTAGTTCACATATGACTCAAACATTTACCATACAGCACAACGAACAATACTAAATACTACTGCCTTACATCTCCCTTCTCAAACGGTAAGCAATAGGGTAAGACGGAAACATGAACTGAACTATGTGTTATATGATGGAAAAACAACTAGTCATTGACATCAGCATGGAGTGTTGGTCAGAAAAGACAAGGTAGGAGGTAGGACAAAATTTGCCTTTAAGTATTCCAAGGTTGGAATTAGAAGAATTGATAAAACTATCTTCCATTAGTCGATTGTTACAGAATTTATAAAATCTTCATAATACCGTGCTTGATTCCTTCCAGAAGTTGTATTGCACTTTTTGAGTAGAAACAATTAATGTGAGTGGTGATGTGCAAGGTGGATAGAGATCCCGAAGATGACGACAACAGAATGGCTTTGATTCTAAAAAACGGAAGCATTACTACTGAGAAAGCTTTAAGTCATGGATAAACTGCTTACACAGGTACATTATGGTGGATATTGATGTAGTTGCCTGAAACTTCAGAAAAAGCCGTGGGACTTTACAATTAAAAAAAACTCTATTTTTCAATGAAAATGGAGGAAGAGGATTCAATTTGAGATCACTTGCTGAAATTAAGGGACATTTGTGATCAGTTATTGATTATACACATCCTCTTACTTTCTAACTAAGTTGCCAGGAAACTTGGGTACAGGGACGCCACTTTTTGAAAAAGGGTACTTGGGTACGTCGGGGGTACTGTGTGTGTGTGTATATATATATATGTCAAAGTCACATCATACATGCATATAGATTTCTTCATAAATTATGAATCATGATTCCAAATTATCAATTCACTGATTATTTGAACAGTGAACCTTGAGGTTGAAAATTTGAAACATAAAATTTGATAAATCATTGTACCAGGCAGCTATAACAGAGAATCAAACTCAGACATGAAAGTACAATTGAAATCTGATTTTAAACACCTATTTGTACTGCTGTTACAGGCAATAAAAATTTGTAAATTGCCAAATATATTCCTGCGTTGATGTGAGTGTATTTCTCAATACTAAATATATACATATATTTTTTATGTGCACATTTGGTAGTAAAATTATGTTCCATGAGTGTTGAACACAAAACCATAAAAACATTCGGTGTAAATCAATGTAAAATCAATCTACTAGATTTGGACAATATTCAATGGAATTTGAAGAGTGTTGCAAAGTGTTTGACATAAGTCCTGAATCAGACTCCATACGTAGTTAGCAAAAAATTAGTTCACATTTGGTGGGGGGTCATTACATTTTCCCCAATGAATTGCATTTTATTGAGTCGGTCGTACCCCTGGAGTACCCAAACATGGGGTACGAAGTACCCAAACACGGGGTATGGCGTACCATTTCGCCTATAAGTACGACTTTGTTTATAACGGAGTCTCGGGTACGTGGACCCAGTATGGGGTACAGCAGGGTACGGCAAGAGACGTACCCTATGAGTACCCAAGTACCTAGTACAGGTACCCTGGCAACATAGCGTTCTAACTATTCACATGTTTCATCATTCAAAATTGGTATTCATCTTATTTGTCATTTAACTTTTGAAGTTACCTTTTGCATACTTCATATACATAATCATGATCATCTACAAATTTAATGTGGTCGCCTCGGACTGCAACCAGCCTAGATCCATCTATACTCCGGATATACCATGCACCCAAAGGGATCAAATTGCTCGAGGTGCAAACCTATCCAGCAAGTGATTGACAATTAAAAAGGTTTGCACCTCAAGGGATTTGATCCCTCTCGACGCATGGTAGATCCAGAATTTAGATGGATCTAGGATGGTAACATTGCATTTGGCTCTTGAGATGTTCTCAATTCGCTATTGTAGATGTAAAAGTGGAGAAAGCAGCTCAAGAATAGTGGGAAAGCATCCAAAAGTGATTTTACAACAAAATTCAAAGGTCAAGGCAAGCAATAACAAAAAGGATGAAAAAGCAATGGAGGTAAAGAAACTACAAGAACAAATACAACTAAATATGGTGGTTTTAAGAATTTGAAGTTTGAACAGTTATAACTGTGATCATCTAAAGTAAGAACCTAGGAAGAAGCAGCGAGGTTGACATCATTCAAATGGTAAAATCTACATTGTATTAAAGCATAAAAGTTTAAAACTTCAAATAATGAATTAGCTACTTCTCCACCACATAGTTACTTATATCATGTCGACAAATATATCGTCGAGGGTCCGGAACATAACTTAACGGCAACAATGGCGAAAATATTAGAAAATATCGGCAAATGTCATAACGCATCGAAAAATAACCATTTTTTCAATTTTTTTTACATCTAAGGCAACAACAACATCAAATAAACATAGTGCTACATTAACATGCAAATACAACTAATATACAAGATGCATAAGATGTCAAATGGTGGATCATGATCATATATTCACTATAAACTGGAAATACTAAAATATGGTCTCGATGAAATGATACAAAATCACATCAAATGATCAAAATAAATGTCTCTGAAGAGATCAATCATCATGACTCATGATGCATCTAGATAGTGTATAGAGTCTAGACATGGGATGTAGTACAATGATAAATAATAGGAATTGAGTCATCGACTCCTTGACCCTCTACTCAATCTACTCCTCTTACAGGTACAGGGCACCACTCTTCCTCTAGAAGCGGCAATTGGCCGGAGGTGGTTCGAGTGAGCCTAGGGTGGATCTAGAATCTCCAACTGCTAGAGTAGGTAATGGGGATGACGTAGAGGCCAATGTGAGCTGTCTCCTCTCAGTCTCAACTGCATGACTCCATGGAGATGGCGGCACTGGCATGGATTGTCGTTGCACCTGAATATCAACCTCCTCCTGAATGTCCTCATCCTCTAGAAGTGGAACATCAACATCCTCCTCTGCCCCCTCCTCCTCCAACACATTTTCATCAACATCCTCCTCTGCCCCCTCCTCCAACACATTTTCATCAACATCCTCCTCTTCCTCCAACCATTATGGTCCGTCCACCATCGCATGATCCTCTATCTCCACCCTCCATTTGTTGGTAGTGTCAATGTCATTCAATGAAATAACATCTCAATTAGGTGTTTTCTCTATTTGCTTCACCTACAACCTTAGATTGTAGTAGACATAAACCATGATATTAAGGCGCTCGAAAAATAACCTGCATTAGTATGAGATCCATAGTTAGGGGGTGATAAATGATTATCAATTCAAATCCAAAATTGTAATAAATTATAGTTAAAATTAATAAAATTATAAAGAATTTACATTTAAATTTTCATTCTTTAACATTTCTAACCTTCTGCGCTTCTTGGAGTGTATCTTTTCAAAGACACTGCAGTTGTACTCACACCCTGATGAGCTGCAAGTTTGACTTAGCAATCTAATGGCAAGTTTTTGCAACTCTGGGACTCTACGACCATAATTAGTCCACCACACATCCACAAAAAAAACAAGGAAAGGAAAGACAATGCATTAAATTTCTACCAAGTAAAAAATAGATAGAAATGAAAGAGTAAATAATTAAGATATCAAAATTTGAAAGTTTTAAGCAAATTGTACTTGGCATCCTCACTGTTCTATCCTCGACAACCATGTCATAGCCAAATGTGCCACCTTCCATCCTATAGAACTCCATCTATCTAGAAACCTTTGAGCGTTTTGAGGGAGTTAACACCATCCTCCAAACACATGGGAGAAATCCATCCATGACCACAACATCAAACTGAAAGTTGTAAATTTTCTAACTGTCTCCCCAACCCAATTTTCCAAGTTTTAGTTCACGAGTTTAATGCCCACCCAATCAACAATTATTCTACCTATGGATTTTACCCATAAACTATACATCACTGAAAAACATGGATGAAACCTTACAAACTTTCAAGTACAAAATTTACACTCTGCCATAGATCAAAATTTAGACTCGGAAATTTTCGGCAAATTGCAAAACTTGGATTTACTTTTTGAAGACAAAAGATGAAGTGTTTAGTAAGTCCAAAGAATTTAAAGCCCTTGTAGAGAATCACAATGAAAAGAAAATAAAGACCTTGAGATCAAATAATGTTGGTGAATTTACTTCTGAAAGTTTCAAATCTTTATGTAAAGAATCAGAGATTAAGAGGGAGTTGCGCACTCTCTATACTCCACAACAAAATGGTGTTGCAAAGAGAAAGAACAAGACAATAATGGAACCAACCAAAGCCATGATCCATGATCAAGATCTTCCGATACACTTATGGGTCGAAGCATCAAGAATAACAGCTTATGTCCAAAACAGAACACCACACCATGTGCTAGAGAACAACACTCCAGAAGAAGTATTCTCGGGAGAGAAACCAGAAGTCAGCCACCTCAGAATATTTGGTTGCCCAATGTATATACACATTCTGAAAGAGAAGAGAATTAAGTTGGATCCTTAACGAAAGGAGGACATCTTCGTCAAATACAATGATACATCGAAGGCATATAGAGTCTATGAACCAGGCTTCAAGAAGATCGAGACCCGCAAAGATGTTACCTTCGATGAGGATGCAACCTTCAACACATCAAGGCAGATGCACTCCGACGAAGTACATGAAGAAGAATCTAAAGCTCCCAAAGTCAGAGACACCATTATGGAAGAAAGGACTTCAGAAGAACATGATGATCATGATATGCTCGAGTCACAGAGATCGGTAGATCCACCCGAGAGGCGAACCCACACAAGAGAAGACCAGCTTGGGCACGAGAGATCATCCAAGATGCAAAGAAGTATGTTGCTCTCGACGGGACTTCTAAAGAAACCAAGAGACTATTATCACGAATCTTGTAGTGCCCCGTAAGATGACCCTATCCAAGACGGCAGAGGGGAAAGGCAACTAAATCCATGAACTACGATATCCAAGACCTCTGAAAGAACTCAGATGTCACACCAGTCAAGGATACCGACACTTTAGACTCAGTGGAGATAATAAACCTAGGGGCGTCCCTGTAACCAAGATTAGCCCGAAAAAATAAGGAAAGAAAGCAGATAACTCAAGGAATCTTGATTGGATCCCTTAGTGGGATGGTTAATTAGAGTTCTGCACAGTTACTAAGAGAGTACGAGTGTCTATATGCAAAGCCCCAATTTACCTTGGGGTTTGAAGCATGGAAATTGGATCTAGGGGTAAATGGTCAAATCTAGTAAAATTGGACACTTGGATTGATTGCTAGGTCTAAGACTAGACAATTTGAGGTGACTCTAACAATACCCAGTCTGTGGATCTGAAGAAACCCACTCCTCCCAAGGAGGGTGTCTCCCCTAGAAGGTAGACCAGTGTGTTGGATGGGTAAATGTAGTCCAATGATCGTGAAGCTTTAGACTTATGGATTTTAGAATTATTCCAAAGTGGGTTTTAACTTTCATTAACCGCCGCAAACTAGAACCTACTAAACTAATAGATGAGGGTTTTAAATTAGGGTTTTGTGTCTAAGGAAAATGCAGCCACAATTAAATAGAAAAATAGGAAGAGATCTTACCAGGGAAAACTTACTTGATGTTTTTGAGGATGAATGTCGAAGTCATGAACACTATTCCCGCACAAATCAAGTGGAAAGATGGTGAGATCCAACTTCAAACCAAACGCCCAAGGAGCAACAGATGTGCCCTCTCTCCTGCCAATCCAAAGATCAAATCAATTGGATCAGCCAAGAAAAGGAACAATTATTGATAAGAAATAAAAGATGAGAAAGTAAGAGATCATGCGATAAAAATACTCCCTGTAACCACAAGATCGGACAAGAGAACAACGTAGACGTCTTCTACATGTGCGCCCCTCTCCAAATCGATTTCCCTGTCAAGAAAGTAAGATTGATCCAAAAGATATGCCAAAAATTCACCCAGATTTTCCATTGCAAGCAAGAGATAGCATCGATCGATCACAAAGAGCATTCTTCAATCATCCACATAAGACAAGAGATCCCACAAAGAGCCTCACCTTGTTGCCTTGTAGCGGCAAATGAGCCGAAAATTATACAATGAATGAGTGTTCAGCCTTTGACCATTGACTTTTCAAGAAACATTTGACTTTAACAGAAGATAATAGCCAGCCTCCAAAGGCATGTGCCCTGGGAAGCCTTCTGGGCTCCAGAAAATGACTAAGGCCTAGCCCCGCTGCCAGCAAGCATCCATAGCCTCAACAGATTTTCCTCACCCAGTTTCCCTTGTGGGGGCAAATGAGCCTTATATCGTACAATGGATGAGTGCTCATCCTTTCGCCACTAACTAATTTATAACATTTATACTTTTGCAGCATTGAGATATATCATTTATGTGTTTTGATGCTTTAGTATGTAAAGACACTGTTGGTTGGACCACTTGTTTTGAGGACTAAAGGAAAACCATCCGATGAACTTGGCCACATTGACCAAGCCACATACTTCATAGCCAGAGACACAGAAAAACATGGAGTCTATCATGCACAAGGGTCAATATGGGGAAAAGGATCTTCAATCTCACAGGACTCAATCAAACATACGTCATGGGAAAAAATCAACTATGGATGAGCTGGATGGATGGGGACAAGTGATACATGGAACTAGCATAGCATTAAGGTCTAAAAATTTTGTAAAGCATGGCATAAGCAATAGCCTTCAACATCATATTCTTTAATCATTCTCAACACAAGTTTAAGCATCAATACAATATGTAACGTAAGCATAAGTTACAATGATCATCATAGCAGAACAAGTCAAAGGTGTTAGTATACATCAAAGAGCAAAATCCTAACAAGGAGCCATATACCTGATCTGTAATGTCCCCCTCTAATTAAGCATCAAAAACACCCGCTAACGTACTTAATTCCCATAGGTTCGAGCAGGTACTGCATGAAAGGGAATTGACTAAAGGCATTTGATACTTAGAGCAAAACAGGACATTCATTCAGTGTTAAGTCATCAGTCGGATAAACGAAGCCTTATTTCTTTAGGCTTAAAAGTCAACAGCAAATTAGAATTGCATGCATGCAAATGCGAAGCATAAACCCTAAAAGTGACATGCAAACCCTAAAAGCGCATGAAGTTCTATTTAAGAGAGTGATTGGACTAAAGAGAGGATTATTATTATTGTTGATTAATTTTGGAGTTTGAGCAGCAGCATAGCGTGCAGCCGCGGTAGTTGGGGTTGAAGACGATGTCTTCAACTAACGAGGGTTTGGCAGTGAGATATTTGCACTAGTCTCCTATTGGGATAGATCATCCAGGTTTATCCACAGCATTCAGCATATACTTCAGTATCCTGAGATCCATCACACTCCGAATGATTATTGATAGACCCACGTTTTGCAGCTGGAAGTAGCTAGGAAATCATAGAAGGATCCGCTGGGACAACAAAACCCAGTCTTTCCTCCGCATGTCAGCTTCCTCTTTCTCATCTGGCCTATCCTATGGCATACAGGGACTATCAGCCATCAGTTTGCTCATCTGGAGCAACTATCAGCAAATCAGAGAGTTGGGGGGCGTGAGCAGCAAAACAGCATATCAATTCGCTAGGGCACTTGGAGACTGCCAAACCTCTGCATGTGACAGTCTATCTGTCCTACAGCAGAAGACCGACGAACCCACAAAGTTTCATCAGCTTTTGACCATCCCTCCTCCAAAAACATCAACTTCAGTCTGAGGGGTGCACACATGTGCAGCTGGGCGTCAACAGCAGGAGAGGAGCACTGATACTTCACCTATTCGGCCTTTTATGCATGCAGCCTATCTGAGGTGTATTATCAGCCGAGTTATCAGTGGTAACTGTTAAATTACTTTCTATGAACCCTAACCCTAATTCAGCTATATTTTAGGGTATTTTTGCATGGCAAGTTTGCATGCATAGTTATTCGGTATTTTTGCACAAGATTGAGTGTACGGGTTAGCATTATAGACAGTGTCAGTAGAACATCAGTATTTGGGATATTACATGATCTCAACATATACCTGTCTCTCACTGATATGCCCATCTGCAAACTGTGTACCAGATCTGCTACTCTGCTCGAATGAACTAGGCCACCACTAAAGTCATCTCAAAGGACAAGGAGATCTCAATCCTGGCAAGGAAATACTCTGTATCTACTGTTGAACAAAGACTCTGAATGGTTGGTAATGAAAATGATGATCCATGTTGTAACCCCAACTAAATATCTGGCTTAGAAAAATAGAGAGATAAATTTGTATGTTTCATGTTGCATCATGGTAGCCCAGCTACAATATATATGTGATAACAGAGACCTCGACCATATTCCAATTATGTGGCACTTTTATGTGACATCATTGATGCAAATCCTTCCAACTATGAAGAAGTAGTTGAGAAGAAAGAGTTTAAGGATGTTATGATCAAAGAGTATCAGTCGATCATGAAGAATGATGTCTAGGATGTGGTTCTGAGACCTAAACGAAAGTCTATAGTGTCTTCCAAATGGATCTACAAGATCAAGCATCCAGCAGATGGAAGCATCAAGAAATACAAGGCAAGATTTGTGGCTCGTGTCTTCTCCTAGAAAGATGACATAGATTACAAGGAGACATTTGCTCATGTAGCCAGATCTATTCTTGCAATAGCTACATTGATGAAGTGGAAAGTAGACCAGATGGACGTGAAGACAACTTTCCTAAATGGTGTAGTGGAAGAGGAAGTGTATGTGGAGCAGCAACTAGGATTTGAGACACATAACAGAGAGACGCATGTGTCCAAATTCAAGAAAGCCTTGTACGATTTAAACAGGCACCCTAAACATGGTACGACAAGATAGATTCATTTCTAATGAGCTTGGGCTTTACCAAAAGTAAAATGGATTCCAACCTTTATTTAAGGTTGAGGATGGGAAACCAGCGATACCACTCTTGTATGTAGATGATATGTTCCTGATAGGTGACAAGAAGCTCATTGCTAAAACACAAAAGAAGCTTGCCGCAAAGTTCAAGATAAAGGACCTGGGTTTGATGCAATATTTCTTAGGTCTTAAGGTATCAGAGAATTCCGATGAGATTTTCCTTAGTCAAGGAAAATATGCGGTAGAGATCCAGAGGAGATTCGAGATGATAGATTACAAGGCCATAACTACATCGATGGCATCAAACTTGAAGTTGTTGTGTGATACTAGTTTAGAGATAGTTAATGCCATAGTTTATAGGCAGACGATTGGTTCATTAATGTACTTGACGAACACGAGGCCAAATATATGCTTTGCAGTGAACGCATTGAGTCAGTACATGGTAGAGACGAGACATGATCACATCATTGCGCCAAAGCATGTGTTGAGGTACCTAAAGGGTACGATTGAGTATTGCCTCAAATATGCGATAGATCAGACGATTAGCCTGCAGGGCTATGTCGACTCAAATTGGACTGGTAGTGTTGTGGATAGGAAGAGCACTATAGGGTGCTGCTTCAGTTTGGGGTCAAGCATGATTTCTTAGTTCGACAAGAAGCAAACAAGTGTAGCACTGAGTACAACCGAGGTAGAGTATATTACAGCTTGTTCAGCTAGTTGTGAGGCAGTGTGGCATAGAAAGCTACTTGCGGGATTGTTCGATATCGACTTAAAGACAACTTTTGTATTATGTGACAACCAGAGTTGCGTGAAGTTGTCTAAGAACCCTATGTTCTATGACAAATCAAAGCACATAGAGATTTGGTATCACTATATCAGGGATATGGTGCAGAGAGGAGCAGTGAAGCTCCAGTATATTGCAAAGGAGGAGCAAATAAGCGATGTATTGACCAAGCCTATGGCGAGAGTGAAGTTTGAGTACTTCATGAACAAGCTTGGAGTTGCATAGATTAGTGTCTATCGCAAGAGGGAGTGATGAGTTCCTACTACAGATTTGTGGTCGTCACATCTAGCATGAAAAAGGGTTGGCTCTATGGAAGATGTGTGTGATTTACATCCAGTATGGAAAAGGACTGGCATTGCAAAGGTGTCCATCCAGTATGAAAAAGGACTGGCACTGCGAAGAGCCACATTCAAAATGAAAAAGAATTATCTTCGTAGAGGTACATCCATTCTTAAAAAGGACTGGCTTCGTATGGGTACACCCAGCATGAAAAAATGTTGGTTGCTGAAAAATTACTCTCCGCATGAAAAAGGGTTGGTTGATGTACTGATATGAGAGGTACATCCAGTATGAAAAGGACTAGTTTGTAAGGGTACACCCAGCATGAAAAAGGGTTGGTTCCTGTATGAGTACTCCCAGGATGAAAAAGGGTCGGTTGATGTACTGATATGAGAGGTACATCCATGAAAATGGCCAGGCTCTGTACAGGTACACCCAGCATGAAAAAGGGTTAGTTGTTGTACAACTACTCCCAGCATGAAAAAGGGTTGGTTGTTGTACAACTACTCCCAGCATGAAAAAGAGTTGGTTAAGGTACTAATATACTGTAGAGGTACACCCAGTATGAAAAAGGGTTGGTTAATGTACTGATATACTGTAAAGGTACACCCAGTATGAAAAAGGATTGGTTGTTGTATGAATCAAGGTTACAAAAAACAAACAGATGGTCAAACCGGCCGACACTGAAAACCTAAACCAGACCAAAACCAGGAAAAAAACCGGATCACAAAACCGGCCCACCAAAAATACAAAAAACACGTAAAGTTTGAAACATTATATATATATATTCATGTGAATCCAAACCATTATACACAAATTTGCAAAAAGGGCTCTTGCTATGTGCCTTACTGAGCATATTTCACTAGAATCTTCCCCACTCAACCAACTTCTTTATTTTTATTTCTTTAATTTAAAAAATACCCTCATAAGTGTTGTTCTACAGTTATTTAAGGAATCGGTCAAACCGAAATCAATAAAACAGGTCAAAACTGCACCGAAACCAGTAAAACCAATCAAAATCAGTTGGTTCCATATGGAACCGATCATTTCCGGTTTGAGACACCGGTGAGGCCCCAAAACCGGTCAGACCGACCGGTTTTACCAGTTCTGGTTTAGTTTTTGTAACACTGGTACAGATACACCCAGCATGAAAAAAGGTTCATTGTTGTACAGGTACTCCAAGCATGAAATAGGGTTGGTTGATGTACTGATCTATATGAGAGGTACAACCAACATAAAATGGTTGGTTGTTGTACAGATATACATCCAACATAAAAAAGGGTTGGCTCTGTAGAACTTCTTATGATGTATAAATGCGAGAGATGTCACAAGACAATGGCCTAAGTACCAAGTTGCAGCAGCAGTGATGATATCCAGTGATGATGTCCAGTGATGATGTCCAGTGACGATGTTCGGTGATGAGATCCAATGATGATATCTAGTGATGATGTCCATTGACAAGATCCAGTGATCCTATGATGATGTGCATTGATGATGACCAAGATAGAAGAATACCTTCCTTATTAAGAGCGAAAGTTGAAGTTTGTGTAACTTCAGAAAATATTCTTATTGTACTTTTATTTATTATTGTTATAACTCCTTCGGGGGATGTTATTGTTGTACTTGATCATGTAAAAGTCTTTAGGGAATCAATGTAATCCTTCCTTGTAAGACAGGTCAATAGTACCCATAGGAAATATTATATAAATGTTATTTTGATTCTCGCTCGACAAGTTGGCCACGTAAGAGTATCAAGTCGGCCCAGTTAGGGAAAAAGGTCACACACAAGACGTGTATAAATAGAGACGACGCACCTCTCATTTGGACACACAACTCACTCAAGCAAGTGCACATGAGAGAGAAGAAGAGGTTCGTTGAAGAAGAGAACTTCCTTTTGTCTTTTGGATTTATCTTATCTTGGTTTGGCATTGTTATAGGTCACAGAATTTATACTAAAGAAGTTGATGCGTTTCTTCCCTTATGGTTTCCCAGAGGAAAATCTTTGTGTTCATTTGTGTTGTTGTACTTGTTTTTTCTTTCATAGGTCCTATTGCTTATAACTATGATAATAAGGCTATTTGTTTGAAGATCTAATATAACCATTAAAAATCTCACATAACCTGTGCATGACTGAAAAACATGCAAAAAACTTTAGAAACTTTCAAAAACAGAATTTAAAATCAGAAATACATGAAAATTTAGACTCAGAAATTTTTGGCAAACAGCCAACGAAAAACCCTGAAGGGAAAACTTCTCAAAGAGAGTGCTTTTATTCTTTCCATTTCTTAGATCTATTTGTTTGTTATTTCCATTTCAGGTTCTCATATCAAAATGATGAATCATACCAACATTGAGAACAAGCTTGAAGGAAATGACAACTACCGAGCATGGAAGTGTAGAAGTTCTCTTATCCTAGAAGAGAATGACTTGGACAAGTATGTTACTGGGGAGGTACCAAAACCAGAGGGAGAAGAAGCCAAAGTTGTTGGACATAATGGCCACATTGAGAGAGGGGGTGAATCAGTGTTTGAGCAATTTATAAACTTTTTCCCTTCTCTTAGTCAACCAGAGTATATCAATCATTATAGAATCAAATGCATCAGTTCAATCAACCAAGAGTGAGAAGCACATTCATCACATCAAAGAGACACAGAATATTTGTCATTTGATCTTTATTTATTGTACATGGAAGACAACAATCTTCTCGATTATAATCAGCACCAACTGATAGAAGGAACACCAACTCTGTAACCAGATCCAGCCTAGTTTTCTTAGCTCCAACAAAGAATGGTTTGAGGAGTCCAATCCTCAAGTACAAGACTTAGCTTGCATCAGTCTCTGCTCATGTGCCTTTGCACATCGATCTCTGCTGGTCAACCTCTGCTCATCACTCTTTGTCAATATGTTGGTCATCAACATGTCGAGTACGTTCATCATCAACGTTGGTCAAGCTGCTCATCACTCTCATCAACACTGCTACAACACTCTTCTCAATCTTCTCTGTTCATCAATACCTACTCTTCAATACTGTTGTTCAGTCTCTGCTCATCAACCTCATCATCATCATCATAATGTTCACCAGCTCACTGTTGTTGGTCAAACCTTGTTGGACAATCTCTGGTCATCAAAGGTCTGCACATCAGCTCATCTCATCCTCTTCACTGCTCATCATTCTTCACTGTTGCAATACTTCATTAAGGCATCATCATAAAACATCAAGACATGCATATGTCATCAAGGTTTGGAACATTATAGGGTATGCATTATAGTGTTCAAGTCTCTATCATATCATTATTAAGGAATCAACAAAAAACACCTCATCTCATCATACAAGGAGATTTGCTTCGATATTAGTCTCCATCATAGGATATACATCATCATGGGGTCTGCATAACCTAGCATAGGAGTTGTATTGTTTACTCACTCCTGGACATACCACTTAGTATAGATCGCTATTCATCACAAATACTTCTTGCATATTCATTATTGTTTGTGTAACTAAAACTAGGGCATCATCCAAGCCTTATCATCATCAGTATAGCAGAGTATGCAGTATTCATTCAATACTGTATTTACTTCATAAACCTCATCATTCTATCATTGTATTTCTTATTGCTAGGGTTTTCATCATCATCTTCATATCATCCTACAGTAGTATGCATCACTGCACTATCCTTCACAGTTTATACACCATCATCATTTTATACTTACCTGGATCTCTGTTGTTGTTGAGTAGTGTGCAAAAGCTTTCAACACTGAATCAAACTAGGCATCAATTCATCCTTAGAAGTACCATCATTTTCTTGTTCCCCGTGAAGCATCTCATGAGTGAAAGAACATATGTATTATTGTATATATATTTTGTCACACTTCGAGTTTAATCAATGACGTTCTTGATCCATGGAAGTTTTCCCATGTTCTCTAGCATCAAATCACTGCAATGGGCGAAACAAGGAGACCAATACAAGCTTCATACCTCTCCATCAGCATCCTCCCAATAGCAACATTATTGACAGTGTTGTCTGTAATGACTTGGACAACATACTGTGGGCCTATCTCTTGGAAGAATTTAACCAACAAATCACATAATAAGTTTGCATCTTTAACATAGGCAGATGCATCAACAGATCTGACAAACATTGTCCCCCTGGGACAATTAACCAAGAAATTTAAAATGGATTTTCCCTTCCCATCAATCCACCCATCTGACATAACACTACAACCGATGGTCTCCCATGACTGCCTAAGCTCATTAATCTTCGGGTGCAATCAAGCTTCTCCCCATCAAGGATTCTCGCTCTCAAATCATTATAGTAAGACCCCCCTATAACCTGGACCAACAATAGCGGCAACTTCAAACATGGCATGATAATAGGGGTTGTTCTTGGCGATGTTGAAAGCCACATCACCCCATAGAAAACATTTGGTCACAAGTTTGTTGGCCTCTTCCTTCTCCCTTGTTTTAACTATGGATCGAATAGAATATTGCCCCTATTGATGAAAATGTCTGGGGAAGATATTCTTGTTGTATATTTCTTATATTATTATTATTATTATTATTCTACCTCCTTTAGGAGATGTTTTTCCTCCGATCATAGATGTCATTGATGTACTTGGTCATGTAATAATATCAAGGTAAAACCTTCATTGTAAGTCAGGGCAATAGTCCCCAAAACAATTATTGTAAAAAGTATTTTTCAGTCTCCCAAGAGGAAGTCAGCCCAGTTAGGTTAGGAAGTCGGCCTTGTTGGGGTTTTAGGTCACCCAATTGAAGTGTATAAATAGGGAGGCACCTTCCCTCATTTGGACACACAGCAAGCTCAAGCAAGTTCGCTCCAAGGAGAAGAAAGACAAGTCCGCTGGGGTAGAAGTGAAGAAGTTGCGAAGGATCTCTTATCTCTTGGTTTTCTATTTTGGTTTGACGTTGTACTTAGTGAGGAATCTATACATAAGAAGTTGCTAGGTTTTTCTCGAGAGAGCGTTTTCCCAAGACAAAATCTGTCTCTATTATGTTGTGCTTGTCTACCTTCCAGTGATCATACTGCATTAGATTAGAGCTCTAATATATTTGAATTAAAGTGCAAAAACTAACATGGTATCAAAGCCACCTTGAATGAAGGCACTTTGGAACTGCAAAAACTAGGGCTTCCAAGCTCTAAAACCTTTCTCCACATATTGTCCGAAAATGAAGGCCAAGTCAACTCAACTTGAGGAGGAACATCTTTCTACCCAAGCAGAAGTTCAAGATTCCAAGTTTCAAAAATTAGGGTTTCTCTATCAAAACCTAGGTCAGCCATTTCAAGAAGCAGTCTGGGCCTCTCAAATTGGTAAGATCTATTTCTTTGCAATTTCCATTTCAGGTTTTCATATCAAAATGATAAGTCATACCAACATTGAGAACAAGCTTCAAGGAGATGACAACTTCCGAGCATGGAAGTATAGAATTTCTCTTATCCTAGAAAAGAATGACTTGGCAAGTATGTTACTCGGGAGGCACCAAAACCAGGGGGAGAAGAAGCCAAAGTTGTTGGACATAATGAACACGTTGAGAGGGGGGGTGAATCAATGTGTGAGCAATTTATAAACTTTTTACCTTCTTTTAGTCGACGAGAGTATATCAATCATTATATAATCAAATGCATTAGTTCAATACACCAAGAGTCATAAGCACATTCATCACATCAATGAGACACAAGAATATTTGTAATTTGATCTTTATTTATTGTAAATGGAAGACAACAATCTTCTCAATTACAATCAGCACCAACTGATAAAAAGAGTACCAACTCTGTAACCAGACCCAGCCCGGTTTTCTTAGGTCCAACTAAGAATGGTTTGAGGAGTCCAATCCTCAAGTACAAGACTTAGCTTGCATCAGCCTCTGCTTATGTGCCTTTGCACATCGATCTCTGCTAGGCAACCTTTGCTCGCCACTCTTTGTCAATATGTTGGTCATCAATATGTCAAGTCTGTTCATCATCAATGCTGGTCAAGCTGCACATCACTCTCATCAACACTACTGCAACATTCTTCTCAATCTTCTCTGTTGATCAATACCTGCTCTTCAATATTGTTGTTCAGCCTCTGCTCATCAACCTCATCATCATGATATTGTTCATCAGCTCACTGCTGCTCATCACTGCTGTTGGTCAAACCTTGCCGAAAAATCTCTGGTCATCAAAGGTCTGCACATCAGCTCATCTCATCCTCTTCACTGCTCATCATTCTTCACTGTTGCAATACTTCATTAAGGCATCATCATAGAACATCAAGACATGTATATGTCATCAAGGTTTAGAACATTATAGCGTATGCATTATAGTGTTCAAGTCTCTATCATATCATTAACAAGGCATCAACAAAAAACAACTCATCTCATCATACAAGGAGATTTGCTTCAACATCAGTCTCCCTCATAGGATATACATCATCATGGGCTCTGCATAACCAGGCATAGGACTTGTATTGTTTACTCACTCCTGTACATACCACTTAGTATAGATCATTGTTCATCACAAATACTCCTTGCATATTCATTACTGTTTGTGTAACTGGAACTAGGGCATCATCCAAGCCTTATCATCATCAGTATAGCAGAGTATGCAATTTTCATTCATTATTGTATTTACTTCATAAACCTCATCATTCTGTCATTGTATTTATTATTGCTAGGGTTTTCATCATCATCTTCATATCATCCTACAATAGTATGCATCACTGCTCTATCCTTCACAGTTTATACACCATCATCATTTTATACTGACCTAGATCTATGTTGTTGCTGAGAAGTGTGAAAAAGCCTTCAACACTACATCAAACTTGGCATCAACTCATCCTTAGAAGTGCCATCATTTCACTGTTTATCCCAGACTTCAAAACTTAAATAAAAACTGAGACCACCTTTCCCTCGAACTGTGTATGCTTCAAACCCCGAAAGCAATACCAGATTGAGGAGGGCATCATATTCAGGTTGTGGAGAAAAACCTTAAGATCAGCATGAAATAACACCAAACATAATTCAGGACTTCTGTAAGTCACTGTTTGCTACCGAGCTCTGTCTTCTATCATAATCATTGAATATGTTGGAGAGTTTTAACAAAAAGATGTTGCTTGTTTGAATGCTCCCCATCAAGTCTGGACTGTGGAAATAGGTTCAAGGATTCAGACTGCAAAGAAGTTTCAAACTACCGGGTTGTTATAGGTTTCAAGCCAAAAGAAATTGTTTAAGTTCTATGAGAATGTCTCCTATGACCCCACCAAAGGAGCTTCCTTAGATCAGCGAAAATGTGACTACTCCCACTCCTAATTTCTGGCCTCAGACCACCGAAAACATGGTTGCTGCTACACTGCTCCTCAGTCACTCAGCTGCCCACAAAATCCTCAGCTCACACTTTAAACCAGAGAGATACCTCAGTCTGCACAATTACCTCAGTTTACCAAGATCAGAGTTATATAAAACAACACTTCACAAGATCAACTTCAAGAGATGTTGTTAATTCCTCGGATGCCTTCTAAAGTGTTCATACATATAAAAGATTTGGACTTCCTTAGTATTAAAATCGGGTTTCAATTTTCAACACGTCCCAATTTCAGGCTCAGCAAAAATGTTTCCTTACAATTCTGTTGGTTAATTGCTTTGACCCTATGCAAGTCCAACCTGGGACTGTAACCAAAAGAAGCAAAAACACAAAGACTTTCTCTGCTGCAAAAAGAATTCGGGACTGTTAATAGATCAACCTGGCTGCAAATATGGACCCAAGCAAGTCCAATATCGAACTGCAAAAGAAACAAAAATATTTCTCTGTGCAAAGCTTGTTCTGAATTTCTTCACTCTACTGCTGTAAAAATTTCTGCGTTTTTCTTCTATTGACTGCTGCCACCCAAAATTCCTCAGTCACTTACCCTAATCAAGTTGCCTCCGTCCCAAAAATCCTCGGTCATTTATCCGAAAGTATGCTTCAAATGAGTGAGGGTGTTGCCCTATTTATACTCATTTTCAATTAAGTTTTGGAGCCATGTCAAAAAAAAAAATTATTATTATTATTATTTTGAATTTAATTGGAGCCGGCATGCTTTTTATGTTTTTTTTTTTCCTTTTGGACTAAGCCGACTCCAAGGGAAGGTGTGGGGTAAGTTGTTTTATTTTGACTTTTAAATTTGTCGTTTGAAATTTTATTTTTGACTTTAAATAAAAACTTCTTACCACTTCAAATGGTCAACCTTGGTGTCATTAGGGTTTGTTTGTATGCCATTGCCACATCATTAAAGTTCATAGGGTGTCCATCACAGCATCAACACCAAGGGTGTAATAGGTGTCCAAGTGCCCAATCACCATCATATGCGTGTGGGTGCCTTCATCTTCCCTTTGCCCTAGGGCCATCCCCAAGGGTTCCAAGTCCCCAAATGCCCACATCATCTTCATTTCTTCAAGGCCATTAAACCATCTAGTGTGTGGGTCAAAAGGCTTCTTCAAAGCCATCTTTATCAAGCCAAGGGCATCCACAATATGTAAAAGACTATACAAAGTCATCAATGACCACATCATCTTCATTAAGAGTACTAGGACCATTAAGCCATCAAGTGTGGGTAAAACAACTTCAAGGGACTTCTTTAAGAGCTTCTTCATGAAGCAGGGGGCTTCATGGGCTTCTTCAACCACCTCAAACACACCATGAAAACTCCAAGGGTCAAGATCCATCATGACATCACCTATGGGGTTGCTAGGCCTTCTCCTGGTGTACAGCACCATCTCCAGGGTCTTCAGCATCATCAGTAGAGTCTCCAGCATCATCAATAAGGTGGTGGCTCCAAGATCCAACCTTGTGGGTATAAATACCTTGTCAACTGGGTACAAGGTGCTTCAAGGCACAAACCCACTCTGTAAGGGGACCAAGGCACTACAAATGGGACTTGGTGGCATCAATGACAACCTGTGGGACCCCTGCAAGTCCATGTTGGCATGAATGACAATTTCATCAACAATCTCCCCCTTTGTCATTGATGACAACTTATGCTCCCCCTGTGAGCATGCTCCCCTTTTGTCTTCATCTCTCCCTTTGTCTTCATCTCTCCCCCTTTGGCATCAATGGAAAATGGTGTCCACATACATGTATCTAGAATCACTGATTACTGTTCACGAATCATTGCTCTCCCTGTCAATAAGCACGATCCTAGGACCTGTCTGTATGCCTAAAGTAACCATCCTTTTTCCTTTGATTTCATCTTCCAGCGTCATGAACTCAAGGTGTGCTAAAGTCCTTGAGAGACCTTACACATGACTTGGCATATGCCAGCCATCTTCCCTGCTCTGATCAACCTCTCCTATCTGCAACTGCTCGGTCTTCTTCATCCATACTTGCTTCTTGGCATCTATCCTTTCAGTATTTGTTCCTTCATCTATACTGGCTTTCCTTGATGAGCTGTATGAGAAACTTCTCAAGCTTTGTTTCCGTGTACTCCAACAATCTTGAGCTTTGTGCCCAAGTCCATTGCAACTATAACACCTCATCGTACGACAATGCAGCAATGTGACCAACATGGTTGCATGTCCAACACCTGACTGAGCTGTTGGAACTTACAACACTTCTTTGATCAACTTCATGTCTCCACACCTGGGAGTGTCCCTGACTGTAGGTCTTTGTCTTCTGATCTTCAAATCTTCTTGGTGATGTGTATCAAGAACTCCTCCTAGGTTGACTTCTTTGACTTGCACATTTTTGGGCTTTGTGACCAAACCCACTGCATGTGCAGCATCTCAATGTGTGACATGTGGCAGCAACATGTCCAACTTGATTACATGTCCAGCATCTAACTGAGTCATTGGGCCTTCCACCACTTCTTCTTCCGTAGAGTCTACAGTCCACAACTTTATAACCAAAGTTAGAACAAAAATAACAATAACCATTGAAACCACTTTCATACCTGGGTCTTGGAGTTCTTTCTTTTCTAAGCTTGCTTTGAGGAATAGACCTAACTCCTTGTTTCATCTTTGAACTTCCAAAGTCTTTGTTGTCATGTGCCGGTGCATGAGGAGCCACTTTGGACGTTGATGGACCTGCTTCTAGAGTCTTCGAAGACGAAGTGTCATCTTCAGATTTTTCCTTGTCCTTCTTGTAACCAAGACCAGTTTTGTTGGGTGGAGATCCTTAGCAATCCAAGATCCTATCTAAGACAACTGAACTGTCCTTGAACTGTTAGACATTGGGTTCAACACTCCCCGTGAGTTTCATGACATGGACTAATCACCTCCCGAGATCCTAACTCTGGCAATTGTGGCATAAATTAACACCTGCGGATTTTGGTCTAACGGCAATCGTGAGTCCAACAAATGGTATCAGAGCAACAGGTCAAGGGTTCAAAACTCCCTCAGCTCGCGTTGGGGGGGAGATTGTTGGACATTGGGTTCAACATTCCCCGTTAGTTTCGTGTCATGAACTAATCGCCTCCCGAGATCCTAACTCTAGCGATTGTGGCGGAGATTAACACCTACGAGTTTTGGTCTAACAGCAATCGTGAGTCCAACATGAACTTGACAAAGGCTTCATTCTTCTCACCTTTCTTCCTGAGACCAACTACCTCCATTTCCAACTTCTGGAGTGTCTCCTTTTCTTCCAGCTGAATCTTCAGGATTTCTTCTATCCTCTTGGCTTCATCCAGATGAGTCTTCAAATCATGATTGACCTCTCTAGTTTCTTCAAGTTCTTCAGCAGGTTTTTCTGGTTCTTCCATTTGACTGATCAATTCAGTCTTTAGTTGTTGAACTTCAGCATCCTTGTCTTTCATTTGATCCCGCAAGTCTTTGTCCTTGTTTTTGAGCTTCACAAGCAACACTTTCATTGTCATGATTTTCTGCTGATATTCATTCAAGGAGTCCAAGATTTTCTTTTTGCACTTCGTGAAGTAACTATGGTTTAAATTTACTGTGTTCAAAAACCAATTAGCTCTGAGATCAATATTCAGCAACGTAAGATGTATCTCATGTGCAACCTTTGATAGCCCTTCATCACCATCTACAAGAACCTTCTCAATTTCATCACATAAGCTATCATTACATTCACAAGAGTCCATACCTTTACTAGAGTCTTCTTCTTGCTTCTTTTCCTCTTGATTGATCTCTTCTGTGGGCTTGTCTTCTGATTCCTGGTCTGTCTTTTCGGTTTCTAGTCTTGCCTTCTGATACACGCTCTCCAACTTGAACCATAGGTCTTTGGCTGAAGTTTACTCCCCTGCACTTTCTTTCACTAAGCTAGGAAGTCCATCCATGAGGAACTTCAATGTTGTAGTGTTGTCCTTCTTTGCTTCCTTCTGTGCAACTGATTTGCCGTTCTTATTTGATGGAGCGGGTGGATTGATGACAATCTCCCAAACACAAAACTTCTTCAAGTATGCCTTCATCTTACTCCTCCAACTGAAAGAATCTGTCATATCAAGTACAGGAACGTCATTGCTTGATGACTCTTCATTTTCTTCCATTATGTATAAGGATCCCCTTCAAGCTTGTTACGATTGTGACTAAGGTCGACTCTGATACCAATTGTTGGACACAATGGCCACACTGAGAGGGGGGGTGAATCAGTGTGTGAGCAATTTATCAACTTTTTACCTTCTTTTAGTCAACTAGAGAGAGCTTGTGTCACTCCAGACTAGGGCAAGCCATATATAGGCTAGTGTCACTCCAGAAGAGCTTTTGGGCAGCAGTGGAGGAGGTGTGTGCCATTAGTGAACCTTTGGTAAAGGTTCTTCGCTTAGTTGATGGAGACAAGCCCGCAATGGGCTACTTGTATGAGGCCATGGATAGGGCCAAAGAATCCATCCGTGCATAATATGAGGACAAGGGGAATGAGGCGTATGAGAGAAGATTATTGATATGGAAGGTCATTGATGAGCGATGGAACAACACACTCCATCGCCCCATTCATGCTATAGGGATCTACCTCAACCCCGCATTCTCTTACTCTTGTGGTTTTAGATTTGATGCTGAGGTTATGAATGGATTCTTCACATGTGTTCAGAGGATGGTGCTAGATCCGTAAGAACGCGCAAAGATTTCTAAAGAAATAGAGATATATAGGATGGCTGGTGGGACACTTGGCTTTGACATGGTTGGAAAGCCAAAATGCCAGGAAAGCTTCAAGTTCATTTTATTGCAAACTTCAATGTCTCTTCTCCATTTGTTTCAAAGTTTAAACTTTAAAATTTCGATGTTATTTTCTTTAACTATGTTTCTAACCATCTACTTTCTCTTATTTGTTCTAGATTCTTGGTGAACAAGCTATGGCGGAAGCGCAACAGGTTAAAAAATTTAAAATTATAAATTTATAATTTTATGCACATTGCGATGTCAACCTTTATAAAGTTTAAATTATATATTATAAAATTTGAATTATAATTTATAATTTATGCCCTTCATACAGGTTGGAAGCTTCCCGCCTCAATGACATGGTCTATGTCTACTACAACCTTCGATTATGGGTGAGGCAGCTTCTAGAAAACAACAGATGTGGATGCCATTTCATTGGATGGGATTGACACCATTGTTGCATGGAGGGTGGAGAGCGAGGCACCTGTCATGGAACAGGACCTTGATTGGTTACATGAGGATTTGGAAGGGGGGGTGGGCCAAGTGGCAGGGGAGACGATAGAGGAGATGGAGGATGATCTAGTGGATGTTGGCCGTGGGAGTGCACCACCACTTTCACAGACACAAATAGAGACAATGACGACAGAGCGAGCTGGACTTGGACATAGCAGTGGCACTACTACTAGTAGAAGACGCCAGACTCTAGCTTCTTTCTCTTCTAGAGGACGTCAGAGTGTAGCTTCTCCTTCTGTTAGAGCACATCAGAGTCCATTGCCACCCGTAGAGCCTTCTTCAGCTAGAGGAAGAGCCATTACCAGAGCCATCACCTTTACCCGTAAAAGGGGCAAAGGGAATCACTAGTTTGTTTTATTTGATTTCATTCTACTATGCATTATGTAGATCTTGGTTGACATTTGACTCATGATGATGCGATACATTTATTATATTTTTTGATGATATTTTGAGGCTCTAGAGTCAGTACACTCATTACTGCTCAAGAGTCAGGACTCAGGATATGATTTAGTATTGATATATGGTATATCATTAGACATCTTATACATCATATATATATATATATATATATATATCTTTTCTTTTCATATTTATGTGGCAATGTAAATATTTGATGTTGTTGTTGCTTTAAATCTTTAAAAAATAGAAAAAAATGAATATTTTTGTATTTTTTTGAAGTTTGCCGATTTTTTCCGATATTTTCCCCGATGTTGCTGATAAGTTGTGTTACGGACCCTCGGCGATATTTTCACTAACACGATGTCTTCCACACTGGTTAAATCAACCAAGAGTCATAAGCACATTCATCACATCAAAGAGGCACAAGACTATCTGTAATTTGATATTTATTTATTGTACATGGAAGACAACAATCTTCTTGATTACAATCAGCACCAGCTGAGAAAAGGAGCACCAACTCTGTAACAAGACCCAACCTGGTTTTCTTAGCTCCAACTAAGAATGGCTTGAGGAGTCCAATCCTTAATTACAAGACTTAGCTTGCATCAGTCTCTGCTCATGTGCCTTTGCACATCGATCTCTGCTGGTCAACCTCTGCTCATCGCTTTTTGTCAATCTGTCGGTCATCAACATGTCAAGTCTGCTCATCATCAACACTGGTCAAGCTCCTCATCACTCTCATCAACACTACTACAACACTCTTCTCAATCTTCTCTGTTCATCAATACCTACTCTTCAATACTATTGTTCAGTCTCTGCTCATCAACCTCATCATCATCATACTGTTCATCAGCTCACTGCTGCTCATCACTATTGTTGGTCAAACCTTGCTGAACAATCCCTGGTTATCAAAGGTCTGCACATCAGCTATCTCATCCTCTTCAATGCTCATCATTCTTCATTGTTGCAATACTTCATTAAGGCATCATCATAGAACATCAAGACATGTATATGTCATCACGGTTTGTGGAACATTATAGGTTATGCATTATAGTGTTCAAGTCTCTATCATATCATTATCAAGGCATCAACAAAATACAACTCATCTAATCATACAAGGAGATTTGCTTCAACATTAATCTCCATCATAGGATATACATCATCATGGGGTCTGCATAACCAGGCATAGGAGTTGTATTGTTTACTCACTCTTGTACATACCACTTAGTATAGATCACTGTTCATCACAAATACTTCTTGCATATTCATTACTGTTTGTGTAACTGGAACTAGGGCATCATCCAAGCCTGATCATCATCAGTATAGAAGAGTATTCATTATTCATTGAACACTGTATTTACATCATAAACCTCATCATTCTATCATTGTATTTATTATTGCTAGGGTTTTCATTATCATCTTCATATCATCCTACAGTAGTATGCATCACTACTCTATCCTTCACAGTTTATACACCATCATCATTTTATAGTTACCTGGATCTCAGCTGCTGCTGAGTAGTGTGAAAAAGCCTTCAACACTAAATTCATCCTTGGAAGTGGCATCGTTTCACTATTTATTTCAGACTGTCAAAACTTAAATAAAAACTGAGACCACCTTTCCATCGAACTGTGTATGCAAAAGGACCACAATTATGTTGGTTAATTGCTTTGACCCCATGCAAGTCGAACCTGGGACTGCCACCAAAAGAAGCAAAACACAAAGACTTTCTCTGCTGCAAAAAGAATTCGGGCCTCTGAATAGATCAACCTGGCTGCAAAAATGGACCCAAACAAGTCTAATATTGGACTGCAAAAGAAACAAAAATATTTCTCTGTGCAAAGCTTGCTGCGAATTTCTTCATTCTGCTCCTATAAAAATTTCTGCATTTTTCTTCTGTTGACTGCTGCCACCCAAAATTCCTCAGTCACCTACCTCAGTCAAGCTGCCTTTGTCCCGAAAATCCTCAGCCATTTATCCGAAATTATGCTTCAAACGAGTGAGGGCGTTGGCCTATTTATACTCATTTTCAATGAATTTTTGGAGCCAACATGTCAAAAAAAATATTTTTTTTTTTTTAATTTAATTGGAGCCGACATGTCTTTTATGTTTTTTTTCCTTTTGGACTGAGTCGACTTCAAGGGATGGTGTGGGGTAAGTTGTTTTATTTTGAGTTTTAAGTTTGTCAATTGAAATTTTTATTTTTGACTTTAAATAAAAGCTTCTTACCACTTCAAATCGTCAACCTTGGTATCAATAGGGCTTGTTTGTATGCCTTTGCCACATCATTAAAGTTCATAGGGTGTCCATCATAGCATCAACACCAAGGGTGTAATAGGTGTACAAGTGCGCACTCACCATCATATGCGTGTGGGTGCCTTCATCTTCCTTTTGCCCTAGGGCCATCCCCAAGGGTTCCAAGTCCCCAAATGCCCACATCATCTTCATTTCTTCAAGGCCATTAAACCATCTAGTGTGTGGGTCAAAAGGCTTCTTCAAAGCCATCTTTATCAAGCCAAGGGCATCCACAATATGTAAAAGACTATCATACTGAAAAGAAGATCAAGACTTTAAGATCAGACAATGGCCATGAGTTCACTTCAAAAAGTTTCAAAAACCTATGTAAAAAATATGGGATTAAGAGAGAGATGAGCACTCCCTACAATCCTCAAAAAAATGGCTTTGCGGAAAGAAAAAACATAACGATACTGGAAGCAGTGAAGGAAATGCTTGATGATCAAGACCTTCCAATGCACTTATGGGCAGAAGCAGCAAGAACTGTTGTATATTTACAAAACGGAACTCCCCACCGTGTCTTGGAAAATAAGACTCCTAAAGAAGCATTCTCAGGAGAGAAACTAGAAGTCAGCCATCTCAAAATATTTGGCTGGCAAAGTTACTGAGAATGGCTGACTTCTAGACCAGTCAGCCATCTAGACCTTGAGAATGTAATATCCTTCAAGGAAAAATGGCATATTTGGTGGATACAGTGATAGATCAAAAGCATATAGAATATACTTTCTAGGATTCAAGAAGATAGAGACCAACAGAGACGTGACTTTTGATGAAGACTTAGCCTAAAACAGATCAAGACAATCCCACACCGAAAAAACTAAAGAACTCGAAGTTCCCATAACCAGAGATACAGTTATGGAAGAGATGATTCAAGAAGACCATGCCGTGACAAAACCACAAAGACCTATAGATCCAACTTGTGAGAAAAACTCCTACAAGAGAAGACTAGCATGGGCACATGAAGCTATCCAAGATGCAGAGCGGCAGGTGCTCCAGATGGGACTTCCAAAGAAAGCAAAGAGACCAAGACCATACTCCAGCTATGTAGCACTACTATGTGACATCATTGATGAAGAACCTTCCAAATATGAGGAAGCAACAGAAAAGAAAGCGTGGCAGGATGCCATGATTGAAGAATATCAGTCAATCATGAAGAATGATGTCTGGGAGGTGGTCCCAAGACCAGTAGGAAAGTCCGTAGTGTCTTCAAAATCGATCTACAAGATCAAGCATGCTAAACGCGAGAGAATTGAAAAATACAAGGCAAGATTTGTGGCACAATGCTTTTCCCAAAAAGAACGAATAGACCTTGAGAATGTAATATCCCAAATACTGATATTTTCTATTTCTATGCAAAGTTGCTGAAATAGTCAGGCATGCAAACAGCCATGCAAAAATTCCCTATTTTATAGCTGAAATTAAGGTTAGGGTTTGCTGGATAGAATGTAACACTTACCACTAATAAGTTGGCTGAAATGCTCCTGAGAGAATATGCATGCATCAAGAGCCGATTTGGAGATGAACTGGTACCTTTTGTCTCCAGTGATACCCCAGCAGCACAAACCCAAAATCAGCTAAGGGTGACGTTTTCAGTGAAGGAGGTGTCCGTTGAAGCGGAGAATTTGCAGAAGTGGTAGTCTTCCCGTGCCAGAGAGGATGCCTGACACATGCGGAAGTTCTAAGGTCTCTAGGCAGGCTAGCAAATTGATCTGGAGGTTTAGCTGCTCACGCCCCCTTCATCCCGAAATTGTTGATAACTGCTCTAGATGAGCAAGACCGGATCTGATAATCACCGAGTACTGGAGTCTGATACCGATGATGAGAATGATCCCTGGGTTTTGAAGGTAAACTGAGACCTGAAGACCCAGCGAATGATTTGGGGTTTTCCAGCTAAAAACACCCTTACAGTTGCACGCGTGCCCCTGCAAACAATCTCTGATGGATACTCGATAACTGTAAAGGAATGAATAAATTGACGAGCGGATGGTGAACCTGGATGGTTTACCTTGGATGAAACTAAGGCAGATATCCCACTACCGAAACCCCGTTAGCTGAAGACATTGTCTTCAACCCCAACTGCTGTGGCTGCATGGTGTGCTGCTGCTCAAAAGCTCCAAAATCATATAATAATCAAAAGTGAGTCTCCATTCACTTTATCTTTCTTTTATAACTTTCAACTACAAAAACCCTAACTTTTGACCTAATTACGTCACTTTAACTTCTAATTTGCAGTTGACTTGCATGCATGCGCATGGAGACTTAATCGGGTGCATGCATCATTAAATAATGCTTAGATGTCATGCATGTCGGTGGCCTTTGGCTCCGGTGGCCCTCTTCGACCCAATGGTGATATAATATTGATGCCCTAGATTTTTTGTAGATGGCATCAGTCTTCAGTTGATTCCCTAACTGTCTGTACCCGCTCGAACCTATGGGAATAAGATAGGTTAACGGGTGTTCTCATGGTGGTTTAGTTGGAAGGGGATGTTACAGTCTTCCCCTCTCGAAATTGCTTGTCCTCAAGCAATCTTCGCCCAATATACCGAATCATTTGTCCATGTCTCTTCTTGTCCATTTTTATCAACCAGTTTATTCTGTTGCTGGGTGGCCCTTCTTTGCCTTCGAAATTTATTCCCTCTTTGTATCTTCTAGGATACCTGTGAGGATCGAACATGCTAGTTTTGGCTCCTTGTCCAAATCTCCTAGGGCTCATCCTACCTTTGTCTGGAGGTCTACCCAGAAAGCCCTTCGCACACCATTGTTCCTCCCTTGACTTCTTATGTGTTGGGGTTGGCCATTTCCTTGTGCGAGTCTTGTCCTCAAGGCTAAATATGGTGGTCATCCCCTTTGCTGTGGCTGACCCTGAAGCTTCATTGGGCATTCCCCTTAGGACTACCCTCTTCCCATCTGGTGCCAAGAACTCCATCTCTAGTGTTTGGTAGTTGGTTGAGTATTTCCCAATTGAGTACAGCCATTGTACTCCCAAAACAATGCTCATGTCTGGCACATCTACTGCATAAAAGTCGTCCACCAATGTATAATTCCAAAGCTCTACCTGTAACTGAGGTATCCTCTGTGTGCATTTCATCCTGTGATTACCAGCCAAGACAACGGTAAAGCCCTCAAAGTCCTCAGTGGGAAATCTTTTCCTCTTTACCCAAGAGGCATCTATAAAGTTGTGGGTGGGCCCACCATCAATCAAAGCAATGGCACGCTGTCCGTGGATACTTCCCTTGATCCTGATAGTATGGAAGGTGGGGACTCCTGTGAGGGTAGCAATAGTGGCTCTCTGTGGAAATTGTTCCAATTCTGTACTGTGTAGTTCTCCATCCGGTTTCTACTTCGACTCGTCTTCCTCATTGGTATCTGGAAGTACCCCAATGAGGTGTACTTTCCCTTTACCCATACATCTGTGGCCTGGTACCCAAGGTTCTTTGCAAGCAAAACATAAGTTCTTCCTTCTCAAGTCTCGTTGTGTGTCCTCATTCAACCATTCCCTCTGTGGGATTATCCTTTCCCTATTTTCTGGAAGATGGGTAGGTTTTTCCTTGTTTTTCAGGAGACTGGTAGTTTTTTGTGGCTGCTTGTTCTTTGGTACAGAATCTTGTAGGTCCAGAGTCCTACTGATAGCATCTTGCAAAGTAATTGGCCTGTAGGCCTTCACCCATCCGCAGAGTGGCTCGGATAGTGCCTCCATAAATAGCATAATCAAACGACTCTCTGATATGTCAGATACCATAACTAACACTCTCTGGAATTCGGATATAAATGTCTCGACACTCCCTGTCTGCTTGAGCTACGCAAGATCCCTGGAATGAATCTCGAGGTCCTTCTTATCAAAGCACTCCATGAGCCTTTGAGTAAAGTCACTAGAGGAAGTAATAGTATTGTGACCAAATGTCACCAATCTGTGGTACCACCACTCATGTGCCTCCTCGTCTAAATGTAATGTAGCCAACTTGATTGCATCTGTCTCTGTCATGGGGTTAAGTTAGAAGTAGGTGTCTAACTTCTGTACCCAAATCCTGGCTGAACAACTGGATGTCCCATCAAAGTAGGGGATAGTCAGTCTCCCCAATGTGCGTTGCAACTCAAAATTCTGATTGAAAGCTCTATTGAACCCTTTTGGCATGTTCCTGCTTTTCATGTTGCAAAATTCTAAGAAAGTCATGGCTGAATGGAATTCATCTCCTAAGTCCCTGTATTCCTGCAAATAAGCCCCAAAGGGTTCACTAGGCTCTACCTGCATGACTCGACCTCCTACTGCATCTGCCAAGAAGTGAGGCATAGTAGGCCTGTTGGAAGGTCTGGTATATATGTGGGGTGTATTCTATATATTGGTGTATGCAACCTTCCCACTGATGCTTGTAGACTCTCTATCTACCGGTGAAGGAGGTGTGTTGCTGTTACCTAGTTCTGGTTTCGCCGATAATCTATTGATTGCACTAAGTACATATTTTTTTCTTTTGGCTTGGCTAAGTCCTGCAATGCAGATACTAGGTTGTGAAACTCCATCATGTCCTCATCTTCTCCGGTTCCTTTTCCTTATCAGAGTGTATACCTGTTGGATCCATATCTGAGTTGGTATCTTCTAGTTGGTATCTTCTAGTTGGATATCCTCAAATTCCTCTGTATACCTACTCCTTTTCCTATAGCTTACAAAAGTGTCCTCTTCTGTATTCATCTACTTCTCATTTCTTAAGCCCACAGCTAGCCAAGAAGATAGCTGTGATACTACTGTAACATCCCAAATACTGATATTTTCTATTTCTATGCAAAGTTACTGAAATAGCCGGGCATGCAAACTGTCATGGAAAAATTCCCTATTTTATAGTTGAAATTAGGGTTAGGGTTTGCAAGATAGAATGTAACACTTACCACTGATAAGCTGGCTGAAATGCTCCTGAGAGAATATGCATGCATCAAGAGCCGATTTGGAGATGAATTGGTACCTTTTGCCTCCGGTGATACCCCAACAGCATGAACCCAAAATCAACTAAGGGTGACGTTTCCAGTGAAGGAGGTGTCCGTTGAAGCTAAGAATTTGCAGGAGTGGTAGTCTTCTTGTGCCGGAGAGGATGCCTGACACATGCGGAAGTTCTGAGGTCTCTAGGTAGGCTAGCGAATTGTTATGGAGGTTTAGCTGCTCACGCCCCCCTGATCCCGAAATTGCTGATAACTGCTTCGAATGAGCAAAACCGGATCTGATAATCAGCGGGTACCGGAGTATGATACCGATGATGAGAATCGTGCCTAGGTTTTAAAGGTAAACTGAGATCTGAAGACCTAGTGAATGATTTGGGGTTTTCTAGCTAAAAACCCCCTTACGGCTGCACACGTGTCCCTGCAAACAATCTCTGATGCATACTGGATAGCTGTAAAGGAATGAATAAATTGAAGAGCGGATGGTGAACCTGGATGGTTTACCCTGGATGAGACTAGGCTAGATATCTCTCTGCTCAAACCCCGTTAGCTGAAGACGTCATCTTCAACCCCAACTGTTGTAGCCACACGCTGTGCTGCTGCTTAAAAACTCCAAAATCATATAATAATCAAAATTGAGTCTCTATTCACTTTATCTTTCTTTTATAACTTTCAACTGCGAAAACCCTATAACTTTTGACCTAATTAGGTCACTTTAACTTCTAATTTGGAGTTGAGTTGCATGCATGCGCATGGAGACTTAATCGGATGCATGCATCATTAAATAATGCTTAGATGTCATGCATGTCGATGGCCTTTGGCTCCGATGGCCCTCTTCGACCCAATGGTGATATAATACTGATGCCCTAGATTTTCTGTAGATGGCATCAGTCTTCAGTTGATTCCCTAACTGTCAATACCCTAGAACCTATGGGTATAAGATAGGTTAACGGGTGTTCTCAAGGTGGTTTAGTTGGAAGGGGACATATAGAAAAGAAAGCGTGGAAGGATGCCATGATTGAAGAATATCAGTGAATCATGAAGAATGATGTTTAGGAGGTGGTCTCGAGACCAGAAGGAAAGTCCTTAGTGTCTTCAAAATCGATCTACAAGATCAAGCATGCTAAAGGCGAGAAAATTCAAAAATACAAGGCAAGATTTGTGGCACAATACTTCTCCCAGAAAGAACGCATAGACTACGAGAAGACATTTGCTCCTGTAGCAAGCTACACTTCCATCAGACCTGTAGTCACTCTAGCTACACTAATCAAATGGAAGATACACCAGATGGATGTCAAGACAGCTCTCCTGAATGGTGTAGTTGAAGAGGAAGTGTATGTGGAGCAGGAACTAAGATTTGAGACACATGACAAACATACTCATGCGTGCAAGTTAAAGAAGGACTTGTACAGTTTGAAGCAGGCACCCAGCATGTGGTATGGCAGGATGGACAGTTTATAATGAGCTTACCAAGGGTAAATCGGATTCCAACCTCTACTTCAAAGAGGAGGGTGGAAAACCAGTGATACTACTACTATACGTAGATGACCTGTTCTTAACAAGTGAGGATGAGCTCATTGCATAAACAAAGTGGAAGCTTGGCGCAGAGTTCGAGATGAAGGACATGAGGATGATGCACTAGTTCTTAGGTCCTTAGATGTGGCAAAATCCAGATGTGATATTCCTTAGTCAAGGAAAGTATGCAGTGGAGATTCTGAAGAAGTTTGAAATGATGGACTGCAAGGCCATTGCTACACCCATGGCATCAAACTTGAAGCTACTTAGTGATGCTTCTTTAGACACAGTTGATGCCACGATGTATAGACAGATGATTGGTTTGTTGATGTACTTGACGAACACGAGACCAGACATGCGCTTTGCTATGAACACATTGATCCAGCTTCTGACAGATCTAAGACGTGTTCACTTGGCTGCTACAAAGCATGTATTGAGGTACCTAAAGGGGACAATTGAGTATGGGCTAAAGTATGCAACGAATCAGAAGATTAACCTGCATGGTTATGTTGATTCAGATTAGACAGGCACTGCCATAGATAGGAAGAGCACTTCAAGATGTTGTGTCAGTTTGGGATACGGTATGATCTCTTAGTTTAGCAGAAGGCATTCAAGCGTGGCACTGAGTAAAGCCAAGCAGAGTATATTGCAGTTTGTTTGTGAAGTTGTCTGAGAATCTAGTATTCCATGACAAGTCGAAGCATATGGAGATCAAGTATCACTATATCCGGGATATGGTGCACAAAGGAGCAGTGAAGCAGCAGTATGTGGCCACATACGAGCAAACAATCGATGTACTGACCAAGCCATTAGCAAGAGTCAAGTTCAAGTACTTTACAGAGAAGTTTGGAGTTATCCAGATCGATGTTCCTCGAAAGAGAGAGTTATGATGATGCATGTCCAGAAGACACAAGTGCACCTAGGATGCTCTCTACATGTGAAGAAGATGCAAGAGGTCTGGGTTGCTCTCCACTGGGTGGAAGACGTAGATGCTCTTGGGCTACTCTCCACAAGTCAAGAGACGCAAGTGGTCCAAGGGTCATAATACATCCGAGTTGCTTTCCATTGGGTGGAAGACGCAGATGTTCTTGAGCTGATCTTCACTAGGTGGAAGACACAAGTTGACTGAGAGAGAGACATAATACATCTGGGTTTCTCTCCAGTGGGTGGAAGACGCAAATCTTCCTCTGCTGATCTCCACTGGGTGGAAGACGCAGGTTGTCTGAGGGACATATTGTAGGCACCTGGGATGCTCTCTACATGGTGGAAGATGGGTATGCTCCTGAGTTGTTCTCCATTCGTTGGAAAACACGGGTTGTCTGAGGGACATAATGTAGACATACGAGTTGCTCTCCACATTCAATGATGAGATGATATGGATACGACGAGATGACATTAGGAGATGTAGGTGATTGCACTGGCAATGTAATATGTGGTCGTAGGATGTACCTACTTAATGGTTTGCTCGTGGAGATGATAAAGTCCTAGATGGGATCTAGGCCTATATCTAGCATGAAAAAGGGTTGGCTGTGTAGATCTTCTTATGACGTATAGATTCAAGAGATGTCACTAGTCAATAGTCGACGAAATGGGAGTTGTCGCAACAATGATGATGTCCAACGATGATGATCATGTCCAGAGATTGTCTAGTCGTGGTGATGACCGTGTCAGAAGAAGACCTTCCTTGTTAAGAGGGAGTGTTGTTGAGAATGTAACTTCGGAATATATTTTTATTCTATATTTGTTATATATTATTAATATTATTATTATTATTGTACCTCCTTTCGGAGATGTTTTTCCTCTAATCAGAGATGTCATTGATGTACTTGTTCATGTAATAATATTGAGGTAAAACCTCCATTGTGAGTCCCCAAATGGATTATTGTAAAACATATTTTTGAATCTTCCAAAAGGAAGTCAACCTTGTTGGGGTTTTAGGTCATCTACTTGAAGTGTATAAATAGGGAGGTGCCCTCCCTCATTTGGACACACAATAAGCTCCAACAAGTTCGCTCCAAGGAGAAGAAATACAAGTTCATTGGGGTAGAAGTGAAGAAGAAGCTTTGAAGGATATCTTATCTCTTGGTTTTCTATCTTGGTTTGACATTGTACTTAGTGACAAAACTATACAAAACAAGTTGTTGGGTTTTTCTCGAGAGAGGGTTTTCCCAAGACAAAATCTTTTTGTCCTTTATGTTGTGCTTGTCTACCTTTCAATAATCCTATTGCATTAGATTAGAGATCTAATATATTTGAATTAAAGTGCAAACACTATCATCCCCTCGGGTGTTGACCTCGACATAATGAAAGGTGAGGATGAAGAGGACATTGTGGGATTTGTGGATCGTGTAGATGAGGAAGAAGAATGCACGTCACCTACACCCACCTCGAAGCACTTGTGGTTGCCATAGTTCGTGATTGTATTCTAGATGCAAGTTCAGTTCTCAATTTCTCCTTCTCATCCCTCTTCCAAGCCATATCAAGAAGGGATTGGTTTGCAATATGCAACACTTTTGGGTAACAACAGCACAAACATGCAATTCATGCCTAGAAACTTTGGCAAGGTGGGATTTCAAGCGACTAATTCCACCACAAATATCCTTCCCATATAGTTTGCAATTCACCTTTGTCTATTGTTAGGGTCAATTAGCACCCATACTTCCACATTGGATCCAATGGCTTTGGCATTTGTTAGATTTTGCACTTTAATTCAATTTGATTAGGATCTTTATCAGAAAGAATAATAAGCACAGCAAGATGCACAAGATACACAAGACACAAAGATTTTTCTCGAGGAAACCATAAAGGAGAAAACCCCGCAAACTTCCTCAAAATAGTTCTGTCACTAATATAATATCACAAGATGGAAAACCCCATGAATAAGAAATCTCCTGTAGCTCTCCTTCTTTCTCCTCTGGTGAACTTGTCCTCTCTCTCCTAAAGTGCACTTGACAGTGAACGAGTGTATGTCTAAATGAGGGAGGGCCCATCCCTGTTTATACACATCATGTGACTGACCTAAAACCTAATTGGGCCAACCTCTTAACCTAGCAGGGCCGACTTTACCTAGGGAGACTCAAAAATACATTTTCCTTTATTTATTCTGGAGACTATTGCCCTGACTTACAACGGAGGTTTTACCTCAATGACCAAACATAATAATAACATCCCAACCGGAAGAAAAACTTCTCCAACGGGGGTACAACAAAGTACAATAATAATATACAAAAGAATATCTTCCGAAGTTACATTTACAACAACAAGGGATAGACCCTATTTACTAAGTTTTCAAAGATTTTGTTTAGGAGTCAAATTTGATTAAAATGTCTAAGGGATTAAATGACAAGAAATCGAGTAATATGCAACAAATATTTAATGGCTTGCTTGAAATGAAACAACAATTTATTTAATTAAAATGTTTCGTCACTAATACAATATTACAAGATGGAAAAACCCAAGAATAAGAAGTCTTCTGCATCTCTCTCTCTTTCTCCTCTAGCGATCTTGTCCTCTCTCTCTCCTTATGCGAACTTGAGAGTGAGTAAGTGTCTGTCTAAATGAGGGAGGGTGCCTCCCTATTTATACACATTAAGTGACTGAGCTAAAACCTAACTGGGCCAACATCCTGACCTAGCAGGGCCGACTTCTATTAGGGAGACTCAAAAATACATTTTATTATAATTATCTTGGGGACTACTGCCCCGACATACAACGGAGGTTTTACCTCAATGACCAAACATAATAATGACATCTCGAACGGAGGAAAAACATCTCTGACAGGGTTATAACAAAATACAATAATAATATACAACAAAATATCTTCTAAAGTTACATGTACAACAACACTCCCTCTTAACTAGTAAGATATTCTCTCGCCACAGTCATCAACACTTATGGTCAAGTCATCATCATCGACGTTGTTGTAGTCCTCATCTTGTCGACCATTGATAAGTGACATCTATTGGATCTATCTGTCATAAGAAGTTTCTACAGAGCCATCCATGTTTCATGTTGGATGTAGGCCTAGCCCATATCTAGGTCTTCATCATATCCATGAGCAAGCCATCGCGTAGGTACAACCCAAGACCATACATTACATTGCCACTGCAATCACCTACGTCTCCTACTGTCGTCTCCTCATATCCAGATCATCTCATCATCGCACATAGACAGCAGCCCAGATGCACACCTCATGTCCAACAGATCACATGCATTCTACCAGCATGGGAGCATCTCCAAGAGCACCCCAGGTGCATTATGTCCCAAGGACCACCTACGTTTTCCACCATGCAAGAATCAGTTAGGAGCACACCAAGTGCATTACGTCTCTCCACAGTCAACCTGCTTTCTACCAGCATGGGAGCACGCCAGGAACACACCAAGTGTATTACGTCCCAAGGACCACCTTCGTCTACCACCATCCAAGAACAGCCTAGGCGCACACCAAGTGTCTTAGGTCTCTCCACGATCAACCTACTTTTTATCAGGATGGGAGCACGCGAGGAGCACACCAAGTGTCTTACATCTCTCCACAGTCAACATGCTTTTTATCAGGATGGGAGCACGCCAGAAGCACACCAAGTGCATTACGTACAAAGGACCACTTGCGTCTACCACCATGTGAGAATAGCCTAGGCACACAACAATTGTCTTTGTGACCGGTGGACTTCTCATCGTCTCTAGCATGGGAGCACACCAAGTGCATTACATCCGAAGGACCACCTACATCTACCACCATATGAGAACCGTCTCCAGTATGGGAGCATGCTAGGAGCACACCAAGTGCATTACGTCTTAAGTACCACCTATGTCTACCACCATTCGAGAACTATCTCCAGCATGGGAGCACGCCAGGAGCACACCAAGTGCATTACGTCTTAAGTACCACTTGTGTCTACCACCATGCGAGAACCATCTCCAGCACGGGAGCACGCCAGGAGCACACCAAGTGCATTACGTCCTGAGGACCACTTACGTCTACCACCATGCGAAATCCCGCTCTAGTACATCTGCGTCTTCCGGTCTCTTGTCATCTCCATCATGGGAGCACACCAAGTGCATTACGTCCCAAGGACCACCTGTGTCTACCACCATGTGAGAACTCATCACTCCCTCTTTTAAGGGACCTCGATCTGGATGACACCAAGTCTCCCTCTAAAGTACTCAAACTTCACTCTAGCAAACGGTTAGTCAATACGTCAGTTATCTGATCACTTGTCGCCACATATCGAAGCTTCATTGCTCATCTCTGTACCATATCCCGAATATAGCGATACTTGATATCAATGTGCTTAGACTTGTCATGGAACACCAGGTTCTCCGACAACTTCGCGCAACTCTGGTTGTCGCAAAAGATACAAGTTGCCTCTAAATCGAGATCAAACAAATCTGACAATAGCTTCCGAAGCCATACTGCCTCACAACTAGTCGAACAAGCTGCAACATACTTTGCTTTGGTTGTACTCAGCGCCACGTATGATTACTTCCTACTAAACCGAGAGATCATATGGGATCCCAAACTGAAGCAGCATCCCGAAGTGCTCTTCCTGTCTGTGGCGTTGCCTGCCCAATCCAAATCAACATAAACGTGCCGGTTAATCCTCTGATTTGCATCATACTTGAGCCCATAGTCAACTATACCCTTCAGATACCTCAATACATGCTTTGCATCAATCAAGTGAACTTGTCTTGGATCCGTCAAGCCCTGGCTTAGGGTGTTCACAACAAAGAATGTTTGGCCTCGTGTTCGCTAGGTACATCAATGAACCAATCATCTGACGATACATCGTGGCATCAACTGTCTCTAATGAAGCATCACACAGTAGCTTCAAGTTCGATGCCATAGGTGTGGCCATCGCTTTGCAGTCCAACATTCTGAATCTCTTCAGAATCTCCATTGCATACTTTCCTTGACCAAGGAAGATTCCATCTACATTCTGCCACACCTCCATCCCTAATAAGTAATGCATCATCCCTAGGTCTTTCATCTCAAACTCAACGACAAGACTCCTCTTCGCATCTGCAATGAGTTCATTCTCACCTATTAGAAACAGGTCATTGACATATAGCAAGAGTATAACTGGGCTTCCGACTTCAACCTTGAAGTAAATGATGAAATATGCTTTACTCTTGGTAAAGCCTAAGCTCATCAGGAAGTTGTCCATCCTGTCGTACCATGTCTTCAATGCCTGCTTCAATTCGTACAAGGATTTCTTTAATTTGCACACGAGTCTGTCTGTCATGTGTCTCAAATCCCAGTAGTTTCTCCACGTACACTTCCTCTTCAACTACACCATTCAAGAATGTTGTCTTGACGCCCATTTGGTGTACCTTCCATTTCATTACTGCAGCCAATGCAAGTATGGATCTAATGGAAGTGTACCTTGCTACGGGTGCAAATGTCTCCTCGTAATCTATCCCTTCTTTCTGGGAGAAACCACGCACCACAAACCTTGCCTTGTGTTTTTCAATGCTACCATCTACAACATGCTTGATCTTGTAGATCCACTTCGAAGTTACAACATACTTCCCTTCTGGACTCGGAACTATCTCCCAGACATCATTCTTCATAATCGACCGGTACTCCTCGATCATGGCATCCTTCCATTCTTTCTTCTTTGTTGCTTCTTCATAGTTGCAACGCTCCTTATCAATGATGTCACATAGCAGTGCCACAAAGTGGTTCTATAGGTTCTTGTGGTTCTTCCATGTCGTGGTCTTCATGGTCTTCTGGCGTTGCTTCTTCCATTGCCGTGTCTCGAAATCTCGTTGCTTCATGTTCAATTTCTTCAGTAAGTAGTTTTCTTGATTTGATGTATGTTGAGCCTTCGTCGAATGTTACGCCTTTGTTGATGTCAATCTTCTTAAACCCTGGGAAGTATATTCGATAGGCCTTTGAAGTGTCGATGTATCCTATGAATATTCCCTTCCTTCCTGAAGGATCTAGCTTGGTCCTCTTCTCTGTTGGGATGTTTATGTACACTGGGAAGCCAAATATCCTGAGATGGTTGACTTCTGGCTTCTCACCTGAGAAAACCTCTTCGGGAGTCTTGTTGTCTAATACTCGTTGAGGTGTACGGTTCAATGCATACACAATTGTCCTTGCTGCTTCTGCCCATAAGTGCATCGAAAGATCCCGGTCATGTAGCATAGCTTTTGATGCTTCCATTAGTGTTCTGTTCTTTCATTCTGCAACGTCATTTTGTTGAGGATTGTAGGGAGTACTCAACTCCCCCTTAATCCTAGATTCTCTTCAAACCTCCTTGAATTCTTTCGAGGTGAATTCTCCGCCATTATCTGACCATAGAGTCTTGATCTTCTTCTCGGTGTGATTTTCAACCAAGCCTTTGAATTCCTTGAACTTTCTGAATACCTCATTTTTACTTTTCAAGAAATATATCCAAGTCTTATGGGATAAGTCATCTATAAAGGAAACATATTATACATACCCACTTAGTGAACTAGAGGACATGGGACCGCATACATCTGGGTGGATTATCTCCAATATCCCTTTTGCTTTGCTTTTGCTGCTGGGAAATGCCTTCTTTACATTCTTTCCTTGCGCACATCCCTTGCAAACTCCTTCATGTTTTGTCTGGGTTTCTGGAAGTCCTGAAACCGCTTTGCTTGCAAGAGGTAGTGCCCTATAGTGCAGATGTGCAAGCCTTCTATGCCATAGTTAACTTGGTTCAACGGGGTCCTTAACCAATGCTTGTTCAGGTTGTCCCTTCAATTTGTACAAGCCTCCTTCTTGCTCACCAACTACTGTTGCATCATCTATTGTCTTTCCTTTTGGCCACATTAGGAATTGGCCATCAACAAATGCAACCCTTAATCCTTTTCCATCTAGTGCAGAGATGGAGAGAAGATTCTTCTTCAATCCCGGAACATATAGAACATCTTTCATCTTCAAGGAATTGTCGGAGTCTAGTTTGCAGGAAGCTTCTCCACTTCCTTTAAAGGGGTATTGATAGTCATTCCCAAGTTTCACCATGTGAGGTGACTCAAGCTCAGATAGATTGACAAATGATTCTTTGTATCCAGTCATGTTCTTAGATGCTCCACTATCTACAAGCCAATCATGGCTTCCATGTTACATGGTGCCCGTGAGTGCTGAGATTAAGACATATTCTTCATCACTTGAAGAATCGACTCTTTCTTCTCTAAATCTTTTCTTTTTTTGTTCATCATCTTTAGCGGTGTCAGCATGATGTCTTTTCTTGTTGGACCTTTCGTTGGAGGAGGCTTTGTTCCTAAGACAATCTTTGTAGTGTCCCTTCTCAACACGTGTAACATCTAATGCTAGATAGGTCTCTTTTGGGTTTCCTTTGTCTTTTGTGATGAAGGTCCTCCCTTTTGTTGTGATGATGGGCACTATTGATTGCTCTGCAAATGACTAAATGACTACATCAGTCCTCAAATCTGAGTGTCCTGAGACTCTGTCATGGCATGGGAGAGTACTATAGTCCATCATCAAATAATGATCCATCATAGATGCTCATCTCAGCATCTCATATGTAAGGGATCTGGCTGAAAAAGTGTACTGAAGTCTGAAAAATAGAATATGGTAGCCCGGCTACTATATATGTGATAACATTTGGCTCCAGCTGGGACAAGTGCTCTACTGAATAGAGCGCTTGAGAACCTCAGAATCTCTGGTCCTCGCACTCTGCTACTCGCATCCTCGATTCATCCTTCCAGCTCTGCAACTGCTACAAAAATGTCACCAACTACCTGCAAAATGTCCAAAGCTATACCAAACTCACAGACCAGTCGTCAAAACACTGTGTAGATAAAATAAAGTACTAAAACTGAAATGCATGAAACTGAAAAGCAGAAAGCAAATCTACTCTATAACCATAACTTTTCAGAAAATTTTGATTTTACTGTGCAAGAAAAATGCTAAAACTCAAGACTACACTAGGAGCTTTGAAAAGAAGCTTCAGGGAAAAGACAAGCGGTGCTAGACTAAAAAGCTAAACTACTCCCCAAAAGAGGCTTATTCAGGTCCTACCTACTCTAACCAATTTAGACAAGTGTTAAGTAAAATCATAAATCCAATGCAACCACTTGTTGAACGAATCTATTGAGCTTTCTTTACAGTTAATGATACAACAAGTCAAAGATGGCTTGTAAGTAATGTGAATGAAAATTGAACCCATTATAACCTGTTGTTTGAAAATCAATTAAGGATAAAGAGAAATGAAATCATGCCAGGGATGAGATTGATTGCTGCAAAATTCTTCCATCTATAGATCGATAGGATCATAAAATTTATGCAAGTTTTTTATGAAAGAAAAGAATATGATACATGATTCATCCTTCCTAGGCCATCATAGTTTCCCTCATCTTTCTGATTAGCACACTCAATCATACTCACATTATGATCAATGGTGAAACAAAATAGGGACAAATTAGAGATCAATAAACCAGAAATTGAGATTAACCCCATTTGTTGTTTAAAAAATGAGAAAATATGGCACTGGTCTTTATAGAGCTTTTCAATCACCCAATCAAAGAAATTAGCAACATTGAAATCATTATGCACCAAGGATGAAAGGAGATGAAATGTTTTACCGTTGACCACTTGGCACTTTCGAGACTCTGTACCGAAAATTTTGCATGACACCATACAAAAAGACTTCAAACGCTGGGATGGGAGGGTGGATTGAAAAATTAGAACTTGATTTGCATCACCTAAAAGTGCTAACACCAGTCTTTTATGCGATATGGGACATTTGTTAAAGAAATTGGCAAGATTAGCACTAACCTCCCAAGAACTAGACTTGCAATGATTAATCTCCTCAACCAAATCACCTTGACCAAAAATCTAATGGGGAATAGCAACAACATTACAAGAATCATTCCTTGGAGGCTCTTGATGACTATTGGGACATAGATTCCAGCTCGAAAGATGTGACAAAGAACACTCAAAGTCAAGTTCGCTCACTAGTATATCATCATCATGTGGTTGTTCCTCTTTAGATTGTTCATTACATTCAACTAAGGATAAATTATCACCATCATTCATTTGATAAGGAAAAATATCAAAATGTTCATTTCTAACTTCCTTATCATCCTCACAAACTTGGTCTTCAACCACAATATGACCACATAATTGCTCCTCAACGGAAATTTGATTAATTTCAATCTTTTCTTCTTATGTAGAGACACAATCAAAGTCTAAATCCAGATTCGGATAGCTTGAATTATCGTCAATTAGGCAATGACTATGGAGTTGCTCTTCTAAAGGCTCTATAATGGACTCACAAATGGAAGGTTCAACTTTAGATGTTTCTTGTTGGTGATTGTTAGGTTCCCTTCCACGGATTAAATCCAAGATTTGCGTTGTGACTACTTCAGGTAATAATAACAGAGTATCTCGTATGATTTGATTGATATCCCTCTTAGTTTCAGCATGAGGTTTTGAAACATTATTCTCGAAGTACTCTATAACATTCTTATGGATTGCAGGCACGTTCATAATTTGGAACATTTAAAGAGAGGAATGATCCAATTGATAAAGCAAATTGTCAATATACTAAGTATCAACTGCACAATCATTGCTAGATTTACACTCTAAAGAATTATCAGTGTTCCTACCCCACTTATTTATCAACAGATCTGTGAACATGTCATGCCCAGTGACGGATCCTCGTGCTAAATGATCAAACCATAGTTGAACATCCCCTCGCAAGGATTCTCCTAAGGCTCGCATATAAACATCTTCATTGTCCGCACCTCTAATTTCCATGTAATCCCAGAGAATATCCAAATGACTTTCAATAGATATATCCCTTTTTCCATTAAATTGGGGCAACCTCCTAGTGTAATCGTTTGGCATAGGATGGGGAGCCCCCGGTATTTCAGAAAAGTCAAAAGGAGACTGCTTGTCTTGGTTTTTAACAGCTCTGATTACTTGGCGATAGGGCTTTGACTGGGACAGACTTCTAGGTTCATGTCGGCTTACAAGTTTATCAGGGGTTGTCACGACAAAACTTGTATTACACTGATGAAGAGGATTACAAGGATCATTCACTTGATGCTTGCTTACTAGTCCACTCGGGATGGTTGGGAAATCTTTATTGCACCAATAAGGGAATTGGTGGGTACCATAAGGATCGCAATAATTAGACTCATACCCATAGTCATGGTCAAGATCATCCTCATACCAAGAATCTGACCTCCATTTATCCCTTTTGTTTATTCGTCTTTTAGCTTCATTTATACTTTCATTTAATTCCTTCATGTGTCTGATAAATATATCTGATTTCATTATGATTTATGTGATGGGTTCGCTTCTCAGTGGAGTCGCGTTGTGGAGTCGCCAGGTGAACGAAATGTCGTGTTCACCAACGGATGATGTCGTAGGAGAGGTAAGTGAAATTCATGCAATGATTGTAAATATTTAAACATATAAAATGCAACCACTTATATTAGACTAGATGTGATATGATTGATAAAGGATGTAAATACATTCACAAACACCGAAGGTAAAATAGAATGAACCAAGGTAAGCCTCTACCTCCCCGGCAACGGCGCCAAAATGTTATCACCAAACTTGTAGTTGCCTCTATGAGGTGGATCCAGGATGGACGATAAAGGGATGGGCAATTGAAGAGGTGGAACCAAGATAGCCTCGACTCCTAAATGGATGGTTGTCACGCCAATCGAGGCAATCTTCACTTGATGTTGTCTTAGCCAAAGACAACAATGGGGGAGACCCAGATCTACTCCCGATAGGAGAGATCAAACCAAACCACCAGATCAAATCAAATGAGGCTGAAGTACGTAAGGTGTAAGGTGAAATAAACCCTAGATCTCTGGATGAAGTCACAAGGTGAATTAAGGCTTGGATCAGGGTTTATGAGGTATGAAATCGATCCAAGTTTGAAATACAAGTGACTTATGAGCCTATTACTAGATCCATAAACAAAGTACTAGCAAAAGATGATGATATGCACTTCCTTGGGAAACGTGACCAATGCAGGGAGGGTAAAAACAGGATTGGGGCTATCCAGTACCACAAGATACACTCGAAGGAACGTTTGACAGTGTCAAAGTACCTGAGCCTCAGGGACAAGATCAAATCGCAAGACAAAAGGGCCAATTGAGGGGTTGCTCTAGGGTTTAGAGAACAGTGCCTTTGGATTTAGGCCCAATGGAGTCACCTAAGCAAAACGTCTAGGAGGACCCACTTAGGGTTTGACCCAATCTACAAAATCCAGAAATGGTTTGCCAAAAGATCAAGCGGTTTGATCTATAATATTTTTTGATTTTTTTATATTTAGGGGTTTTAACATGAAAATGAAGATGCCAATGGATTGAGACCAAGAGAAGAAGAACTAACATGTAGATCTTACCTAGATAACCTTGTAGATGCCTTGATGATGATGATCTATGTCGTCCCGATCAATTTGAGAAGATTTGGAGGAAGCCTCTATGTAAAACAATTTTCCCACGGAAGCCAATGCGCCCTCTCTCCTGCACAACAAACGTCAACCATATCACATTTGATGCGTCAAGAGAAAAGAACAAATGCTACAGAAAAATAGCAAAATGAAATCATAGATCACAATGATACTAATGAAAACCCCTTGATACAAGCAATTCCAAACAAGCGAGTTGAGGAAGCCCTGCAAAAATGCCCAAGTGAAGTCGCCCTTGTGTAGAAAAAACAATATTTCCAAAAAAATATAGATCTCACAACAAATACCCAAATGCTAAGAAGCAATACACTTTCCAATCACCATCGAAGAACACCAGATGCAAAGGAGATCCAAGAATTTCCACAAAAATAGTTTTTGATCTATAATATTTTTTATTTTTTTATATCAAGGGTTTTAACATGAAAATGAAGATGCCAATGGATTGAGACCAAGAGAAGAAGAACTAACCTGTAGATCTTACCTAGATAACCTTGTAGATGATGCCTTGATGATGATGATCTTTGTTGTCCCATTCAATTTGAGAAGATTTGGAGGAAGCCTCTACGTAAAACGATTTGCCCAAGGAAGCCAATGTGCCCTCTCTCCTGCACAACAAACATCAACCATATCAGATTTGATGTGTCAAGAGAAAATAACAAATGCTACAGAAAAATAGCAAGATGAAATTATAGATCACAATGATACTAATGAAAACCCCCTGATACAAGCGATTTGCCCAAGGAAGCCAATGCGCCCTCTCTCCTGCACAACAAACGTCAACAATATCAGATATGATGCGTCAAGGAAAAGAACATTTGCTACAGAAAAATAGTAAGATGAAATCATAGATCACATTGATACTAATGAAAACCCCCTGATACAAGCGATGCCAAACAAGGGAGTTGAGGAAGCCCTGCAAAAACAGCCCCAAGTGAAGTCGCCCTACTGTAAACAAAACAATGTTTCCAAAAAAATATAGATCTCACAACAAATACCCAAATGCTAGGAAGCAATAGATTTTCCAATCACCATCGAAGAACACCAGATGCAAAGGAGATCCAAGAATTTCCACAAAAATAGTTTTTCTATTATCCAGATCCAAGAGCCAAAGACCCCTTACAAATGAGAAGTTCTCTCCTTTAAATAGGAATGATAACCAAAATCATAACCACTTTTGAACTAGGTGGCTAAGATTAAAAGATTAAAATGTTCTAATCAACGGTTGAGATGAGCTCAACATAGAGTACATGGATCAATACAATAATATAATATAAAAATGGACCAAATAACCCTAGGGGAGGGTATCGCACTGAACATAAAATAAATAAAGCTCATGGTGGGTCCAGGGGGTGTTAACTAATTCCCCTAGTGTGTCCCCATGGCACAATAAAATAAATATAATTTTTTAAATGCAAAATAGTGCCTCTCTGAGGAAATCGTGAGCCTCCAAGAGCTCCAGAAAATAATAAAATATGTCGAAGAGATGGATGTGGGTCCATCCAAGTGCTGAAACTGTTGGAGTGGAAGACATCACACTCATCATCAAAACTCATCCCATGCCATTTCCTTGCCTCGGTAGCCCAAATCGAATTCTTCAATAGCCATTTTTATTATTTTTAATCTACCTCAAGAAACGTGATATGGCCAAAACTGCCTCCTAGAGTGCCAGGGTTGTCAAACTGATCCCACTAGGCTCTCTGGGAGGGGGGTAATGTGGCAAAAACAAGTGGTTGGACCACCCCTTCCTCATACAACGCCATAGGTGAACCAATCAAATCACCTTTCTGCTCTGACGGGCCATTCAGCATGGCAAAACTACACCAAAATGGTGCACTGAGACAAATCATCACTGTAATTGCCCGGAACTGAAAACCAGTTGTCTCATTGGACTCGGGGAGTCCAAATCCATCAAAGGTGCATACTCATACACCCTACAGATCTCTGCATGATGAAGAATAATATCCAATATGCCCAAATAGATAAAATAATAATCTGTAAAAGATCAAGTAATCAATAATATAACCCAGGCTAACATCCATCTGCTGCAAGTGATCAAAGGTTAAGACATACTCTACAAATCATTCAAATCACAATTATAACAAGTAGCAATCATTTCACTGGCGATCTATTATCCAAATATAGAGTTTCATTAATTACCTAGAACTCAGACCATACTCACTTCATAGTTGTAATCAATTTGCTAGTGAAGGGTGAGGGCTAGAAATCAAATGGTTAGGATAAAGGGTGACTACCAACTTAACACTGTGACACTTTGGATATGGAAAGGAGATACTCACTCTAGCATTTGACAGACAAGCAACAACACAGGGGATGGCAGCGTCTCACAAATGGGTGAGTTACGTTCAAAAGTGCTTATTCACCTTGACAAATGCTCACAATCCAAATCAAATACAAGTGAGGCCAGCAATCTTTAGATACAACTTTTAAGAACCATTGCTTTTTGGGCCTTCAATTTTCCATAGCCTTGATCCATTTGTTACACGAATTTTGTTATTTATTAAGGCTTCATGCATTCATGTATGTTTAAAAACACTACTTTTCATTAATGTTTTAAGATATTCATTTCAAAGCCAATTTCATTACGCTTTCCTTACATTCATGTATGTTCAAAAACACTACTTTGCATGAATGGGATTTTTTATAAGATATTTATTTCATTTCCAAATACATTGTATTGATGGCAGCACTATTTGCTTCAGGTTTAGTCAACACAACCTAGGAAACTCAGAGCCGAGACACAAATAAATAGGGAAGCTTGTCCAACAAAGAGGCTCTAGTGGGGAAAGGTCCTCCATGCCACAAGTCAAGTAGTAGGTCGAGATGAAAACATAACTGGAAGGCAATGGATGGGTGGAGATAGTGAACAATGAAACCAAGAATAGCAAGCCAAAGTATGGTGGGAATGATCACCTCTATTCTCCCTAAGGAGGGTAAAACCAATGAGTATGGGTCAGGAACTTCTAGGTCTAAGTAGGGACATACATACATAATATCAATACATCCAAGTCCACAAATTTATATGACTGCCAGATCATAAAACTAGATGCTAATACATGTCACAAGAATGAATATAAAGGCAATGATAACCATAACACAAGATAATATCTGCTGAGTCATATACATGTAAACAATCAATCTGAACCAGCATTTGTTCAATGAAGAACTACTGATGCAACTCTGGGCACTACTGACTGCTCTGCAAATGGCTAAATGACTACATCAGTCCTCAAATCTGAATGTCCTGAGACTCGGTCATGGCATGGGAGAGTACTATAGTCCATCATCAAATAATGATCCATCATAGATGCTCATCTTAGCATCTCATATGTAAGGGATCTGGCCGAAAAAGTGTACTGAAGTCTGAAAAATAGAATATGGTAACCCGGCTACTATATATGTGATAACAAGGTCCTTTGCCAAGTTTGGTGGAGGGAAACTCCAAAATTATGATGCGCTAGTTTCTCCCGGCACTAGTGTCTGGCTCAAAAATGAAACTTCTAAAAATTTGATTCTGCTTCCTCCAAAAGATGCGCCCTCCTGGGGCGAGTTAGCCTAGCCCTCTTTTCCTAATGAACTGTGGAGAGAAGACCTTGAACTAGGAAGCCCTAGTTTCCCGTTGCTGCACAATGCCTTCTTTTAGAGAGGCTCTGATATCATGTTAGATTTTTCACTTTAATTCAATTTGATTAGGATGTTTATCTGAAAGAATAACAAGCACAGCTAGATACAAAAGACACAAAGATTTTCCTCGGGGAAACCATAAAGGAGAAAACCCCGCAAACTTCTTCAAAATAATTCCGTTGAAAACAATGAAAACATTCAAAAGAACGGAGGGTGGCCAACCTAAAACCCTATCATTATAATGGCCATTGGCCAACCAACCTAAACAGCACACTAAATCTACAATAACCAACAAATATCAAGCAAAAAGAACAAAAACGAATTAACACATACCTATAAACGATCTACTAATGGTGATGGAAAAATCGGATTTCCCCTTGTCTTGTTGAAAACCATCTTAAACCCCCCATGCACCTCTTTAGCTTCCTCAACCATGCCAAATGAACCAAAACACAACCGGCAGGCTTTTTCTCTTCTAATTCGGCATATTTCTTTTGACAGGCCAACACTTTCCATCGACTCGTAATATTTACCCAAAATATTGCGTTGTATTCAATGTGTCGCAACACTTTAAAATATCGGAAAGTACGCGAATTTTTACTGGCGATATATCACCGAAGTGAATGTGGCACAAAATATCGTGATATGGACGATATATCGGCTTTCCACGATTTTTACTGGCGATATATCACCAAGGTGAATGTGGCACGAAAAATCGCGATATGGACGATATATCGGTGTTATAAACTTATATGTAAGTATGTTCCACAATTGATAGTTGTTTCTACCAGCGTCCCAAAAGTCAGCATCGAGAATAAAACAGTGGCAGATATCAACTTGGGAAATTGGCAAATCTCAAAAAGCATAAACGTGGCCCTGAAAATCTCGGGAAAACTCAAAAATTAGGCAAAAAGCACAGGAAACTTTAGGTATCAAAAATTTTCATGTGATGATCTGTAGATATCTCATGGTGTTGACAGCATAGAACAAGTAGCATATCAGAGCCTTTAACATGTCACCAAAAACATGCATGCTACACTGAAATGTCGATTATTAACATCAATGTGGTGTGTTAAATGAAGAAGAGAAAGGAGGTAAAACAAAAATTTTCCTTCGTTGTTCTGCAATTGGAACTCTTCGACTGAAAAAAAATCCATTATTTTAGTGCTTGGAAGTAAAGAATTTACAATGGCAAGTCTTTACTATGTCATAATTGATTCCTCCTAGAACAGTAATAGAAATAAATATAACCTTTGGAACATGTTACGCAGAGAAATGTTAACCTAGTATATAAAAGTTTAAGACACCCCTTGCTTTCCAGATTTATAACAACAAAGCTAACTTAACTACTGATGTCTCTTAACCATTTATAAAAGTTGAGACTAAATAGTAAATACCAACATGAAAATTTTCAAATGGTAATTATAATATAAAAAGTAATAAGAGAATATGGGGTAAAAAACACCTAACAAAATTCACATATTATTACAAGCCTTTCTACTTTGTGATATCCTAGGGAATACAAGAACAACTTTTCTTCTTGCAAAAAACAAAATCACAACCATTATAACTGCATTTTCATGTCAACTGACTTGCTACAAAAAAATTTTAATGATTGCCAATATTTCTTCAGCAATAAGTCTTGCATCTAAGGAGTGTTAAAGATCAACCACCATACCTCCCAAGAAGTTGGATCCAGCCATATATGATCCACTGAATCAAAGTTAGGAAGAAGAAGAGCCATTAAACCTCGACCAGCAGCCCAAACAGCATGTGGAAACTTGAACTCCCTTGTCCACTTCACACAAATCAAATTATAAGCTAAAAATAAATCAATATATTGCATATCTATATCTTACTATGAAGCGCTTTCACACCTGCAATTTCATTCATGAATATATCAAGATTCAAAATATAGGTCATTCTATGCAATTTCAAGAAAAAATAATTCAAATTTCATGAGACATGAAACAAGAAACATGCAGGCATAACAACATCAAAGAAAAACAACACTGATAGGAAAACCTCCTACAACGGAATACATGATTCAAAAATATGCATGCCTCTCCAGATTCTATTTATCAAAACCTATTAACTTAACATTGTTGGAAAGATTGTACCATGTATATATAGTCTCGAAATGTACAAATATATCTATCAAAATAGATACTAGTAACTGTTATCTTCAAAAATGGAAATTGTGAGAAGTATCCTTATAGACAAAGTGCCTACCAATTCCATTATAATGATGAGAATGTTAAAAGAAGCCAATTGTATAAAGCCACCTTCAGTAATTTAATACATCCACAACGCATTGTGTATGTATAATTATATGCTAGTTAGCTGGGAAACAAAAAAAAAGATTGAGTTCCATTGAATAGATTAATCTTTTCTCCAATCGACATCATGCGGCTAGCGTATGAACTCAATATGACCAATTAATAAAACAAGATGAGGGATTTCTCATGGCAACAAGGATATCGAAAAGCATCCAACACTAAGGATTCGACAAATACTTTCATGGAGAGTTAACCAAAGCATTTATCATGATCTTTTTCTTATTTGGCTTTTTTATCCTACTGGAAAGAGTTAACCCAAGCATTTATCATAGTCCTTGTATTATTTGACTTTCTTACTAGGTATCTTCCATCCTCCAGGCATTGCAGTAAGAGCAGATTGATTATAATACTCTAGGTTGACTACAATGAGGTCATAATTGGTTGGCAATTGACCCCAACCATTGTATATACTATATACTATAAAGTAACCTTTGGGATTATAAAGAAACTTCTCCCTTTCAAAGAAGGGAAATGTCACAATGAGTTGGAATGTAGCTCCAATGTTGCTAATCACCATCAACAAATAAGAATGTCATGTTTTGTGCCCTCATTGCTACTGTTTTTAATGCTCTACTACTTATCCAATTGCTCACCCATGAGCACGCATGCAATATGTCTGAAAGTTTCTCCAAATTGATGACAACAAAAAATCTATGTTCAAAATTTATCTGTTATTCCCAAGTTTAGAGTTTGAAACGGAGATATTCAATTTTGGCTTGTAACGACAATCAAAGATGACAAAGATTAATTGATGCATGACTTGAGGAGAGAATATGGATATCGAGTATTCATACCCAATGAGTTTATCATAACGCCTTTGAATAGAATAAACAAAATTCGGCCATGATTCCCTACTCAGAATATCACCATTATGAGCAGAGATGTATATTGGGATTAATATTCATTATTAACAAATGTTGTGTACCTAAGCTATGGAAGCGTTGTGCCAAGGATCGCATAAGTCTACAATGAATAAACATTATTATGTTAGTTGAGTTTAAGTGTGTAGTTAGGACAACCACCACACTAGGCAGGTCTACAAAACATAATATGTAGCTGAATTGCGATCATTAACAAAATCATTTGTATGGAATTTATATTGTCTTTCATCGTTCTCCTCTTGTGATTGTTTTACATGGTATTAAAGACATATTTTCAAGCAGGCAGAGTGGAAGAATATGAAGACAAGTTCTATGCTGCAGAGAGGTGAAGATGACACCACATGATTTCAATCAAAATGTTCATGATCAAGATACATCCACTATCGCCTGCACCCTCCTCCAACATAGCTTGAGGTTTATCAACCTAGGAAGGTTATTGGCTTGTGCTTGTACCAACGGTTTATCCTCACCACTTAATCATCAAAAGAAGACAACCGTCAAAAGAAGACAACACCGTACAACAGCAAACCTTTACCTTTTTCTCAGCTCCTTAAATGCAGATTGATTCACCATTCAATACTCACTGCAACAATCATTTGTTATCTGCTCTCATGATGATCATATGGTTCCAATTTTCCCAACTCAAACAGTACTGCACTACCAAGTCTTGTACAAATTGCTTCATCAACAACACATTGATTCACAGCCGCTTGTGGATATATTTTGTTTGCAATATAACCTTGCAAGGATTAGCATTTTTAGAATCCAGTTCAAGACTTGCTCAATGCCACTTCCAGTACTAGTTTTCTGAGCTTTGAATGATTCATGTGATTTCTTCGAGCCACAAGCTTCAACTGCTTAAACACAAAATTTTGAAAGAATTTACTCAGTTTAAAGATGAATCAATGAAAACCAAGCTTGGACATAGAACTACCTATAGCACAGTTCTTCAACACACTTCAACACCACAAGTGTTTTAGCACAGTTCTCCAGCAAAGCTCTTGTTGGACACACCAAGCACACAGAGAGGGGGGTTGAATCTGTGTGTGCAGCTTTTATCACTTTTTCAACTTTAACAATCAACCACTTATTCAATATTATGCATTATCACATTATTATTATATCATCATCAGCATTGTTATCATCGTTATATCATTATCATCACATAGAAAGCATAGCAACACAGTACACAAGATTTTTACGTGGAAACCCAAGTCCTGGGGGTAAAACCACGGAAGCCTTTTTAAAATAGTTTTCTAGAAATAACTGGAAGGAGGCAACAACCCCCTTGTTACAAAGACTTCAATTTTCCAGCTGCAACTAGAAGGAGGATACAACCTCTTGATTTACAGGCTATGACCTGAAGGAAGCTGCAAATACCTGGTTCTCTGGCTTCAACCGAAAAGAGGCTACGACCCCCTTTCCTTGCCCCATCCTGCCACCCTGATAAGAGGATAGAAACTCTTGAACCACAACCGCACTGATCCTGCGGACCTGCTAATCAACACGTGTGCTACACTGCACAACTTGTACCACACTGCACAACCTGTACCACACTCCACAACCACTGCTAACCGATGCTCATCATCCGATAACTACTCATCAACCGATCACTGTCCACTATATCACAATACTCATCAACCAATCACTATCCACCGTATCACAATACTCATCAACCTGTACCAATCAATCTGTTTCTCACATCAACCAACTCAATCAATCTGAGTCTGCACACCAACTCAATCAATCTGAGTCAAACCAACTGCACATAAGGCAACTTGTGCCAATATTTCTCAACTATACCAAGATGCTTCTGTACATGTGCCAAGTCAATCATAAAATTGTGTTAACCTAATCAAGTGCTATAGCAGTCAACCAACCCTTCTTACTTGGCCTAGTTCATCAAGTAAGAGACACATGTGAGCAACCAAGAGACTTCACATACTGTCAACCAAACTTTGTCCAATCACACTCAACTCAATGACACCACAACCAACCTCAGACACAGTAAATAAAGACTTGACAATTAAACAAGATAAACCTCAACCAACTAGCCTCAGCCAAGAAGATAAAATACTTAACCAACTATGTCAAACTCAATAAATTTCATAAACTCTTAGACACTGAACAATTTTTCAGCCCACTCAAATCAAGTCAACAAATCAAACAATTATCAAGCAAATAGTCACTTACAATACTGTCAAAGGTTGTCATTAACAATCAATAACAATGCTGCTCCACTTAGGTCAAAGACACAATGATCAACACTTACCAAACTAGTTTTCAAATAAAACATTTATGTTGATCAAAGAAATAACTCACAAGATCTACAACTTACATGTGAACTTCTCATTCAATACTACACTTATACAACAGTCAAAACACCAAGATCTATGCCAACAACATTCAAGATAATCATCAAGATCTATATCAATATCACATCAAGATATATGCCAAGATAACCATCACCATGGCCTCCATAACATATTGAATGACTTCAAAGAGATATACCAATATATAGCCTCACATACTAAGATCAAAGAGGAACTCTATCCATGAGAGACATGTGCCATTACAAGAGAAACCATGAAGCATGAAGCATGAACCATACCTTATTGAAGATCACAAGATGAAGAAAAGTAGAAAAAACAAAAGAAACTCTAGATCCTAACATCACATAGCCCTCGTAACAAGCTTTCCAACGAGCCAAGAATTTTGTAATTCTGATTCCGTATGAGAAAGTTATGTCAATTTTAGTGAAGATGCCCAAAAAAAATTGTCACAAAATTTCGCACTGTTCTCCAAGAGTTACGAAATTCCTAAGAGAATTGATGATTAAAAAATGAAATGTTTGATATTCTATTTATATAGGTTGCGGAGAAAAAATATTACCTTGGGCCGACATGCAATTCAAAATTACAAATAATTAAATTATCTTTTGTTTGGTCGGCTCACCCAAAAAGGTGGGGTACACCAACTTCAAAAATTCATATCTCTTCAACCGTAAGGAGTTAGAAGATGATCCACATATCAACAGAAATGGCTTGAAGAGACTGTCTCCCTATGATGGGTTTATGTGCAAATTCTTGGTCTAATACCCTTAAATTCTTCAATATGTCCATGACATCAAAGACCCCACACATGAGGGTGCCAAATACCATACCACCAACTACAAGAGTTTCAAAGTATTCTTCAACATATCAAGGAACATATGTGGGCTCTACCTCCATCTACATCCCAATAGCCATATAACCACAAATAGGACCATACATCATCATGGTTCAAGGTCTCCATATAATTAAAAACACATCCAATGGTTCCACTATATATATTCATCACCATAAGAGTACCAACACCCCAAAAGAGGGGTACAAAGACCTCACCACTAGTTTGCAACACCTTATGGGATTCATATGCATGATCACAAGGATACTACATGCCAATGACCATATAGAGTCCAAAGAACATCAACCCACCATATATGTGGGTTCAAGACCTAAACTTTAGAGGACACCAAGCACCCCATAATAATGGATTCCAACATACCACCATAAGTGTGGGTTCCAAGACCTCAGTCTCCACATGTAAGAGGATCAATATCTAAGCTTGTGGACTCAAGGACCCCACAAGAACTTAACAACCTCAAGACCATCCAATGCAAACAGTGGGATTCACCATCAACACATCAAAGACTTTACACACATGAGCCACATCATCCATCCAACAACCAATCAAGCCACTAAAACAAGTACAAGCATAACAAGCAACACAAAAACCAATAACTAAATATCAACCATGAGTAAGGAAATCAACAATGAACTCAAATGGGACCAAGATACCACTTAGGGGCGCTTGACCAAGTCAATGGGTAACCAGGACTTTTGTCATTGTTCCAAGGCCTCCAAGGTCTTCAAACTTGGGCTTGGACAAGGTCAAAAGGGCTCCTCTAACAGAAACAACCACAAACTAAACACTAACCCTCAGGGCTCCACAAGGGGCACCAAGGACTCAACAGTTGGCATCAATGACCAAACACCGTTGGCATCAATGACAAGTTAATCAACAGCTCTTCACCGCAATATAACTCTACTAGTTCCCTCCACTCTATCTTGATAGTGTTGAACCCAACATGCTTCTGGACAAAGAAAGCAGTTAGAGCCAAATAATGTTAAGCCAAGATTAAGTGCTTCAGAAAGAAGCCCCATGCACCCTTGTGTTAGGCACGAACATTAATTGTATCACATTGTATTCCCGCCTAATTCGCACCTCGGTTCATGTGGTGGAAATCTCCAAGCCACTGGGTGCGACCTTGGGGCCAAGCGAGAGCCAAGTGCTGTCACTCAATACTTAGCTCCTTCATCTAGGCCAACTGCTAGCGAAGCCAAGGGGGGTGGTACCTGATAAAAGAAAATCTATGGTTTATAATCTATGAAAGAAATAAAAAAGGTTAATCTAGAAGTTAAAGTGATATGAAATAAAAAACTAAACAACAGATAGCTACAAATGGAACTATATCAACGGCTTTGAAACTGTAAACACCATTCACGACATTTGTAAAATTGAATTAGACATGAAAATAAATAGTATGGACCAGTGCGATTGAATATGGAGTGGAGTTGTTGTGTCAGGAAAGTATTATAGTTCTCTCGTTCTAAATTTTAGAAATTAAATGAGTGGATTAAGGAGTGGGTTAATTGTGGATTTGGCCCAATAAGGCAGCCTCTTTCAAACTGAGCGCTAAAGCAACGTTACCAAGTGTCCAACGTGGCGAGGCATAACCTACTTGGAGTATCCCCCTGACTCTATGGTAGTCACTCTTTACAACTCTATGGTAGTACTCTTTGCGACCTCCCGAATTCTCAAGAACATGATGTATGTGGATTTTCCTATTATTCTAGTCACTCATATTCCTTTCTGGTGCAAGTAGCTAAACAAACAAATTGCAACCGTGGAGAGCATATGGTGAAGGAGCCTTGGTTTATTTTATTGAAGTCAAATGTGAAGTTGTTTAAACAATGCACAACTGAGAATCTCTTTTCCCCTTTCAGGTAATTCAGGAATGTACAGACGGGTTCATTTCATTTGCAAAATAAATGAGATATCATAAAAGAACAAAAAACAAAAGAGAAATGTTTTGTAATTAATCCTACCTGAAAATCTTTTTTTGATGCCCCTTGCTCGAGCAAGCTCTTACGGTAGACACCGTAATTCGAGAAAACATAGGGGTTAGTAGTTATTCTCTTTGTTTTGCATAAAGGTGTGGAAATAGTTAACTTTGAAGGTCCTCCCTCATAGTTTTGGTGTGCCTGTGATGAGGGGAGCATAAAGGCCTTTTGTTCCTTATGTTGTATTTATGTAAAAAGAGACATTATGACCAACTGCTGAAAAGAAATTGAAACTACAACTGCTAAAAAGAAACTTTTATTGTACAGATAGTTTGACAGCCAAATTAGTCAAATTTCTCTAAGCTTTGTACAATTCAGAGAATTTGGGAGCATACTCAATCTGTTCTTGACTGATTTGTTGCCCAGAATTGCAGATCTCGAAGGTTTTCAGTTGTTTAAGAGACAATCTATCTAGATCTATGTGTTTCTCATTTGTTTGAGAGTAGATCTATGGTTCATTGGGATGACTTTGAGCAAATTTGTTGCATGATTGCATCCAAATCAAAAGGAACCTCAGCATGTGAAGACGATGGTTCAGACTAATCTTCAATTGGTTGCATCTGATACGACTCTTCACTGCATTGTTTCTCCAACTCTTCATTATTCGTACTTGTATGCAGTTTTGAATAACATGGCTATGAATGATAATATGCAATATTTGAATGCTCCTCTTCCACACCAAGATTCCCAAAGGTCTCAAAGTCAACACTCCCTTCCCTGGATCTATCAAAGATGGGATTTTTAATAAGACGTCAAAAAGTTTCTGAATGAAGACTCCCTTCTCTAGACATATCAATGATGGGATTTTCAATGTATGTCCAATAGTCATCATCCACATCTTTGTCAAATATGGGAGAGTCTTCATAAAGTGCACCATACCCTTGATTATGCCTATCCTCCTCTTCATAATAATCATCCTCAGAAAGCTTGGTTTCAAAAATGTAGCAAGAGTAAACTTTCCAAACCTTCATCACCATTTGGAGAACATGGAGGAGAATCATCATACACATCCCAAATTTCATCATTGAAGAGTATTTTACTATATTTGGTGACACAATATATTGCGAGACTATATATATTTGGTGACACTATATATCAAGAATGTGCTCAAAGTCCAACTAGAAAATATATCAAGGGTAAAATATAGTAAAATACAATGAATATTTTGAATATATCATGATATATTGAGTGTGTATTGCGAGTCAATGGAAAATATCACCCTACTGAGTGAAAAATTGAAAAGGTTGGCCGAAAGCATCTTTTTAGTCCACGGTTTCGTTTTTTTTAGCTTAATTCTTTGTTTTTGTTATCACAAATCTTGTAGTTGCCCCGTGAAATGATCCTATTCAGGACGGCAGAGGAAAGGCAACCAAAGTCGTGACCTACAATATCCAAGACTTTCGAAAGAACTCGGATGTCACACCAGTCAAGGATACCGGCACTTTGGACCAGTGAGAACACAAGCCCAGGGGGCTTCCCTATAACCAGAAACCATAAAACAAGGAGAATGAATGAATAACCGAGGGTAACTTGATGGAATCTCTTAATAGGTTGGTTAATTAGAGTTTTAAACGAAAACCAAGAGATTTGGAGCATCCAGGTGAAAAGCCCCAATTTTGCCTTAGCGTTAATGCAGAAAAATTGGGATCTAGAGCAAAATGGTGAAACTAAGTAAAATTGGATACTCGGATGGATTGTTGGATGCAAGATCAGACGAATGGAATTGAAACCAACAATACCCAGTTTGCGGTTCTTGGAAATACCCACTTTCCCCAAGGGGGGCGTTTTTCCCTAGTATGTGGCCAGTGCTTTGGATGGGCAAATGGAGTCCGATTAAGCCGAAAATTTAGATCTAGGGGTTTGATGTTAATTCCAAAGTGGGTTTTAAATTTTAGAGCTCGCCACAAGCTATAACATATGGATCTACAAAATGAGGGTTTTAAAATCGTAAAATGTCCAGATCATAGCAGGGTGATTTTTGGCACATGTGGCACGAAAATCAAGGCAAAGAGTATAGTTCGTACATGTGTGAGGACGTACAACTGTTTCTGGGCACAATTTTCAAGGTAGTTTGTTGTTGTTCAGTTTAGTGAAATTTTTCCATTGAGAGTTGAAGAAATAATTCTCTTGTGTTGAAAATTTTATGAGTACTCTTCTTTAATGAGAAATTATTCTTCAAGGTTTTCCCCAAGTTAGGGTTTTGAGCGGTCATTTGACCAAAATATTTGTGTACAATGTGTTTGCTTCATCTTCAGTGTTTGAGAAGTGTCTTTGGATTTGTGGTTTTAATTTCAAAGTTTATGAGCAAATTTTAATTTAAAACCCTATACATTCAAAGTATTTGACATAATGCATGTGTGAGAAATTATTAGGCTTATGCCAGATTTTCTTCATAGTGAACCTTATGTAAAGGTTCTTCGATTGGTTGATGGTGACAAGCCGACAATGGGCTACTTGTATGAGGCCATGGATAGGGCCAAGGAAGCTATCTATCGGTACTATTATGACACGGGGGAGGAAGGACTCACCGAGAGAGCTCAGATTTGGGGTGTGATTGATGAGCGATGGAATAACACTCTCCATTGTGCCATTCATGCAGCAAGGCTCTACCTCAACCCTGGATTTGCTTATGCTTATAGATTTAATTTTGATGGTGAGGTTTTGGATGGTTTTTTCCAGTGTGTTCAGCGGATGGTGCACACTCTGGCTGAACGCTTAGAGATTTCTAGACAGATGGAGATATATAGGATGGCATCGTGTACTATCCCAAATTAATATTTTGCTTTATACGGATAGGTTATGGTGATTGTTTGTATGTTTGTGGGTTTTAGGTATGGATGACATATAAAATTGTTTGCATGCAATAATAGATTACATGCCCAAATCCCAAAATATGACAAATATTGAGATAAAATATAAAATAAGCTTCAATGAGACTGTAGTGGCATACCAATAATCATAGTTGTGATAGTTGTTCAGTATACAAGAGACATGTGTGCCATGCATCCATTGTAACTCTAGAAACCTGTTGCTTGCTCAGTTTGACGCCCATGCAAGGAAAAAACATCCTTCTGTGATGATAGTTTCCTTTGTAGCAGCTTCAATACTTGGCGGATGGTGTCGAACTTCCCAAGTGATGTAGTATGGATCCCTCGAAGGATTTCATGGACACATGAAAAGGATTGGGGTCACTTAAGGACACTAGCGAATTGATTCACCCTGGCAGGAGGGCGTCCTTCCTTTCAGACGCTTTAGCTTGTAACTTTCTCGAGTGTGAGAGAGGGATCTTATAATCACCAAGTATAGTGATATGGTCCTTCCGAAAAGAATGGAAGTGACATGCAGAAGGAATGATGTCTTTCTGAAGCAAGGTGAATTGTTCCCAGTGTTTCCAACTCGTCCCCAGCAGTAAAGTTGTGACCTCTTTGATAATCTTTCCTCTAGTGCTGGTGTTGAATCTCTAATAATCAATGAATATCTTCAAGTGTTGATGATAGATCTAAATGATCTATCGGGTAAGTGATTAGGGAAGAAATATTTCGCTACCGAAAACACTTGTTAGCTAAAGACTCACGCCCAACTTGTCGTTGTGGCTACTACTGCTAATGCTCTTGAAACCAAACTCGAAAGCGAATAATAACAATATTCGACTTGTCTTATTGTATAGCTTTTCGAGTTTGCATGACTTAACTTTTGCATGCATGCAATCTAATTGCCCAGTGCCACATACAAGATGAAATAAGGCCCACATGCTTTTTGATATCTACTCTGATGGCCTTCTTGAATATACTAATGACCTGATAATACTGAAGAAATGTTCTTTTCTGCTCCCGGTATTAATAGTCCTCAGTCAATTCCCTTTTTCATTGATACCCCTTCAAACCTATGGGAATTAAATAGGTTAACGGGTGTCTCAGATGCTTAGTTAGAAGAGGACATTACACATCCAGGGTTTTGGGTTATGAGACGATTGTCCTAGATAGGACCACTAAGATGCCAGTAAGCTTCAATTTCAAATTTTGGTTTTTCCTTTCTATATATTTGACATTTATTACTTGATGGAAATATAATTTGTTCTCCTCCTTTGAATACTTTCATTTCATTCATTGTAAATGTCTAGTGGAAACACTATGGTGAAAAGCTATGAGAGTTTCCAAAGCTTGTCATTGAGGTGCTTAGCCAAACTTGTAGTTCGTCAGGGTGTGAGGACAATTGGATTGTCTTTGAAAAGATACACTCCAAGAAGCGCAACAAGTTACAAATGTTCAAAAGTGCAACAATCAAAATTTAAATTGTTTATATTTTTAATTTTTAATTTTAATAATTTAATTTACTACAATTTAGCATCACTAACTGTGGCCCTCGATGTTCGTACAGTTTAGGTACCTAACGCCTTAATGACATGGTGTATGTCTACTACAATCTAAGGCTATGGGTGAAGCAGCTTGACAAAGAACCTGACATAGAGGACATTTCATTGGATGGCATTGACACCACTACTCAATGGAAGGTGGAGATGGAGGATCCTAAGATGGAGGACGCACCCAAGCGGTTGGAGGAGGATAGAAGATTTGGGGGAGGAGACGACAGTTGAGGAGTAGGGCGAAGGAGGAGTAGGAGGATAATCCTCATCCACTTCCAGTGGATACAGATGTTGAGGAAGAGATTGATCTTCTGGTGCAGCCAATGCCACCACCACCTCCACAAAGACCTACAATTGGAGTCGTGGCTGGGAGGAGCCAACACACTTTGCCTTCCACCTCAACTTGAGTAGTTGGAGGCTCTGGATCTTTCACTCCAACCTCATCCCGAGCACCTATTGGTTCTAGAGGAAGAGTGGTGCCCTTTACTCGTAGAAGAGGTAGAGGGAATCGATGATTGGAATTCCTAATATCTATCATTTTGATTGTATTATGTACTATTTAGCATCTAGATTCCTTATGATGATTCATCTCATGAGATACTTTTACTTTGAGCATTTGATGTGATTTTGTATCATCCTATCCAGAACATGTTTCAGAATTTTTAGTTCAGTAACAATATGTGACCACTTGACATCTTATGCATCTTATTTATTACTTGTATCAGCATATTTATGTAGTAATGTGTCTATTTGATGTTGTTCCTGCTTTATATGTTTTAAAAATTGAAAAGAATGAGTATTTTTTTTAAATTGTATTATTTTTTATGCTTTCCAACATTTTTCGAGATTTTCCAATAATTTCCATCAATGCCACCGAGAAGTTATATTTCGGACCCTTGTTGATACTTTCCCCAAGACAATAAATGCAACATTGGTAGGAACTTGTTGGGATCGTTTAGAACCCTTGTTGTGTTTATTGTTGTGATGGTGTTGTTTCTTTGGATGCTTGAATTTATCCTTATGTTGTCCAACTAAGGAATTATTAGATGTACCTCCAGTGCTAATCACTCCAACATGCAAGAGCTTATCTTGCTCTCGAATCAAAGAATCACAAAAAACTTCAAAATTGGGTTCTGTATAAGCAGTCTCTACAGCTTCTTTGGTGGACTAAAAGGTAGTTACAAAAACAAAATAAGGAGTGTAAATTTCCTTAAAACTCAATCGTGAGTTACCCAGTGTATAATTTTTTTTATCACTGATAACCACAAATGCGTTTCTTCACAAATATTGTAGCAGAAAATAAATACTACGAAAAATAGAACAGCAATCACATCAATAGAGACACCAATATTTTTGGGTATGGAAACCCACAGAAAAACCCAAGATATGAAATCCGGTGCAGCAATCTGAGAATATATTTTTATTAGCAAGATATAGAACAGTACAATTCAGAAATCGATTTTACCCAACCTGGCAAAATCGTACAACCGAAACTCGTTGAAAAACCCTAGCAAGATCGTGCGGCCCCTGCGTCAGCGTATACGGCCCTCCATCAACGTACGGCCCTTTGCGTCGACATACGACCCTCTGCCTTAGCGTACATCCTCTTTGCGTTAACATGCAGCCCCATCATCAGCATGTACGGTTGTCAGCGTCAGCGTGTATAGTTTTCTGCGTCATCAATGTACAGCCCCTACGTCAAATCGTATGGTCTCCTGCGTCAGCTTGTACGGCCCCTCTGCGATTTGCCTGAGCTACTCTGTCGATCTCTAAAAATGTCCTTCAGTATCACTCTCTACAAAATTCTCCTGCAAACTTTCTCTCTCACTCTCCGGCTGAAAAGCTATGAGCAAGGACTCTCTCTAACAATGAGTATGTCAAAGCAACTGTGTTGTGTGTCCTCTCCACCAAATCAATCTCCTTTTAACTCAATCGCCAAGCGAAAACCTTAACTCTCACTATGGATCAATGGATGAGATCCTCCAATGAGATCAATGGCCAAGATTAGATTAGCCATCACTTAAATTATTTTTAACTTGAACTTTATAAAAGTGTCTCCATTAAGTCAAAATAAAATTAGATCACATAATGCACTATTCCTAAGTATAAACTTCGGCTAAAGACAATGATCAATCTGGCTTCCTGTTTTATGTCTTCTATCAAGCAATGACACATGCAAATGATAGAAGACCTTCCTTGTTACCACTTTTTAACAAGGAAGACCAAGCGTAGCAAACGTAGCATAAATACATTGTTTTTTTTTACTTGGCTATCTTGCATTCATCAACTAAGTGTCCAAGGGTTTTGAATTTAGATAGATAGTCTTGAATGCAAGAGAAATCACTTGGATTTAGAACACAACCAACTCATTTTCAAGCTGGTGACCCTGAATCTCATTGTGGCTACCGAATATAGTTTCCAATTTTGTCCAAGCGGCGTCTAGTGCATCAATTTCTTAAAGGTGGAATCGTAGGTCATTAGAGATGGACATCCAGTTAATCCACATGCTTCGAAAATTTTGAGTTTTATTTTCTGTTTTGTTTCACTTAAACAGTGATAAAATAGCCCTAGTTGGTCTTCAATTTCACATATTTCTGAAGGCTTTCATACTAGGATTGATCTCTAAAATATTTCGATTATAACTATGATCTATATTGCTGTCTTTAGTAGGTTAATTGGCTTTTCTGCAATTTTAAGCCATCTAGCATCTAAAAATTTCAATTTTCAATGCCTTAATTTTCTGCTATAAATTTATGGGATAATTCTGAAATTTTTCCAAGTTTTCTTGCATAATTTACTGTTTCAAACACTAGGACAGCAAGCAAATAATTCTGGAATTTTTTACGTTTACCATTTCATTTGACAACAGTAAATATCTCATAACAGCAAGTAAACTTTTAAGTGTTTTATTTGGCTAGTTTCTAATCTCGCATTTCTTCAACTACATTGGCTAAATAAATTAGCTTCTGAATTCTAGAACATTCACTTGGTTGAATGGTTTAACATTGCATGCTTAATCTAGCACAACAATTAGCTAAAGTGTATCTTTGAATTCTGGAATTCCTACTGTGCATTTTACTTGTTTTGCGTAATCTTTCTATTTGCATGAGCTCTTGATGATATTCTTTATTTTATGGATCACGAATGTATTAGGCATTGTCACTTGGATTATTTAATTTGAAATAATGACACACTAACTATAAGATCTAAATACAATACTTGGAGAAGTGATTTTCATCACTTCAACCTTGAGTAACTCCTTTTTTCAGAGATTCTCTCTCAAGGAAGGACTTACCTAAGGGCCAAACTCCATAATCTCTTAGGACATAAATTTCATGACTTGTCTCATGTGCAATTTCACATTGTGGATATATCTTTATCATGGCAAATGAACCCACTTGCTTGATCACACTTTACTTTCAAATCTTGTGAGTTATTTGCTACAATATTTTTCCATAATTGATCTTTCTAAATGTTTATGGTTTATTTTACATTGCAGCTTTCAGCATTCATTTTCCAACTGTTTGATCTATTGCACTACTTGATGTCTTACATGGTTAAATTCTTTTGGGAAGACTAACTTAACAACACACTTCAACATATATTAACTAAGCTGGCTTTCCCTTAGCTCTCTCTAAACATCATTCAATCAATTTATAGGGAAGCCTCCCTTGACCTTAAAAGCTGGTTTAAAAGTGGGAAGTTAACACTGAGGTGACAGTTGTACTTTATTCCAAAATTGCCCCTTGATAGCACTAGTGCATTAGGACTTTTCCACTTAGGTGCTAAATCAAGCTGTAACAAGAGGTAACAGGCTTAATGCATGAAACACACACTTACATTTCCAGCTACCAAAATATTGAGATGTCCTATTCCTACTTCTAGTTTACACAGCCTGAATGAGTTTTCTGACTTCTCTCAATTATTAATCAGACAAACGACCCATGGACCAAAAATACCCAATCAACTTTTCTTTTTGAGATTCATTGCATAATTCTGAGCTTTCTGCATTCATCTTTGTTATTTCCCTATTTTTCAATGTTTTTCAAAGCTTTTGCCATTGTAATTATTCCTTGTTCTTTACCAGGCTGTTTTTTCTTCATTCCCTTCTATGAGAAAGAAGCTCCATGATCTAGCACTAGCTCAATCAAACCTTTTCTATATCACTGTAGCGCACTCTACAGTTTTCAGTAGTCCCTAGTATCCATACCAAATAATCCAACACAATATCTATTTCCATTTTTAGACATGGATTTCAATGGTGCCTGTCTTTACTCTTTCAGTGTTTAACACCAATCCATGCATAACATGGCAATGGATGTGTAACTCTCTAAAGAGTGGCATTCCATTTCATACCAATGCCTGTACCATTCCATTTCATACCAATGACTGTACCCATCCATATATTCTCCCAATAATCTGAAATGGAACATGAACACTTTATTTTGGCATCTATCTGTTCAATCCAGTGTTACAAATATCGCCGATATATCGGCAACATCGCGATATATCGCGATGTTAACTCACTGGCGATAAAATCGGCAAATATCGCCCCGATATTTTCCCGATTTTTTTTGGCGATTTTTCCCGATTTTCTCGCGATATTTGCTGATTTTATCACGATATTTGCCGATGTTTGGCGATATTTGCCGATATTTGCCGATTTTTTCAACTATACTGTGATTTTTTTCTTTTTTTTGTATTTTTGTATTTTTTATTTTGCCGATATATTGCCGATGTTTGCCGACATTTTTGCCGATAAATCCGATAATTTCTTTTTGGACCCTTGCCGATATATTCGCCGACACGATATTGTAACACTGGTTCAATCTTATTCAAGGCTGAGTTAAAACACTGATACTGGATCCATCCTTTGTTTGGTTTCACCTTTTCAAGGGGTTCCACCTGACATACCTTTGTTGTTTTCATTTAAATAGAGTTATGCATGAATATTTGCAGAAATTTCAAGCAAGTCAATCTTCACAGCAGGCATTTTAAGCAACACTCCTCTCATCAAACTAGACTTCTAAAGTATGAGTTATTTCATTTTGTTGTGTATTCATAATTTCATAAAACATAAATGTATAAGCTGCAACAAAGCAAAAGCAACATGGACACTTTATTCTTGCAGCTGAAGGCTACAAAAAGTAATAAATAGAAATTAATCAGAGTTCTCCAATTATTAAACATTTTGGACCTATTTTGGTGGTATATTGATCTTTTTTGGTTGTGATTTGACACATTCTGGTTGCATATAGGTCCAAAAATTCTAATAGTTAAACAACTTCATTAATCACATCCCTGGCCTCTATAATCTTCTTCTAAAACCACCTGAGACATGAAACCCACTGAGACTACATTTGTGCACCAGATGACCATAATGCAGGTACCTGAAATCTGGTCATCACTGGGTACTGCATATTTTAAACTAAGCTTAGCAGAATAAAAATTTCCTTTCATTTACAAGCTTGAGGATAATTTCACGTATATTTTAACAAACCCACTTATGCCTCCTAAATCTACAGGTAATCTGCAATAATATGACCTGCAAATAACTACAAACAAAATCCTTAAACATCCATCTGAGACACAAAAGAAATAAGTCAATACTACAAAATGAGAAAATGAGATCCCGAAGTACTACAACAATCTTTGATGCAAGTACGTACAAGCCAGACTGGAAGGATAGGATCCTTACAATGGTAGGAGGGTTGCGAAGTTCCAGTCCAGGTTTAATCTGGCCATATGGCTCCATTAATTCAATTGTTGACTCCATGTCCTCTTCTGTCAACCGCAAGCCAAGATGATCTACCAGCCCTTGGTCCAACTTCTTCATACCCTCACTATGCTTCAACCAACGTGGGGTGATACTGTTTATGGTCTAATAGAGGAGAAGCAAATCAGTGGTATTTTGCAATGAGAAAAAGAAACCATACAAAATGCACTACAGAATGATTTCATTCAAAATGAACCTGTTTTAAGCAAGAAAAAATCTTAACAAAAGCATGACAGATACTGACTAGGATACTCCGCAATTCTAAAAACTAAATTGTAGATTAATAAATTAACAAACAAGACCGCGAAATTAAATTGCTTTGCTAGAGCTCACACACTAACTGAGAATTTTTTTGCTCCCTGAACACACACACATGCATGCACACAGGCACATAACGTTATGCTGTGTACACCCACAGAAATATAAACTAGTACAAGCTATGCAAATGTGCACATACTCATATACACGTTGAAATGAACAAAGTTCATTTATGAAATATCCACTGCAAAAAGAACTGTTACAACAAAATCTAATACCTTCTATGATGTAAAGTCCCAAGCACCAATGGGCTAGTCCTGTGTAACTCAAGAAGGTTACCCACTGTCACCTCAGTAGCTCTTCTTCTCCCTTTAGGTTTCCTCTCCTCCAGCTCAATGGGGTATCCCAAAGTAAGACTGCTAAGACTATAGAGTGGGGGCTTTAGGGGATATAGGAAGAGTAAGCCTTAACTAACCAATATGAAAAAGGGTGGAAATGAGAAAAGAGGTAAGGACAAGGTAGGGAAATGGACAAGGACAAGAAGACAAAAGATGCAGAAACCAGTTCCCATCAATCATGGGCTAATGGACTCATGAAATGTTACTAAATGAAGGGACTAAGATTTCTCACATCACAACTTCTTCAATAAAGGTGTTAAGTGAATAAAAGTGTTCTTTTTTCCACCTTCAACCAACAAATGATAAAATCTTTGCTACATTCTCCATCTAATCATGTGTATTCAAAGGAAAATGGACTAGTTTTGTTACATTTATCTTTAGAATGGTTGCTATAAATTTACATGCAAATAAATCTTGGAGAGCCCTAGAAGGTACCACTCATCAACAAAATATAAAATTGTACTATTTATGAATTATTATTCCACATCTGCAGTTATTTTCTTAGAAAAATGACAATAAAACAAAAATAAAATAGCAAGTAAATCAAGAGGGAGAAACCTCCCCGCATGGATTTCCTCCTAAGTAGAATACTTAGGCATTTATATTAAATTGAAAACAAGAAAATTTCTATATAATTTCACAGCAATGGAAGCATGAAACCTTAAAGTAATATAGAAAGCTATACCTCATATCTTCATTAGTGTTCAATCTTTGTAGTACAAGGGAGCTCCATAAAGCTTCAACTCCTAAGCTCCAATACTTCATCACTTCAATTCTCTAGTGCGGACAGCCTTGAATGGCGTGGCCAAGCCATGGGCTGCTTTCGTGGAGGCCATTGTAGCCAGAGAGAATATGTCTCCCTAGGATCGTCTTTGGGATGACTTTTGTCAGGACGAGACCCGAAGAGGATATGTGCAGGGCATTTCTTTGAACAGTAAGGAAGATGAGAAGAATGTGGCGTTGACAGCTAAAGGGAAGAAGAAAAAGTCCAAGAAGGGTCCCAAGGGTGGGGCTAAGTAGAGTGCTGATCAAAAGAAGGATTTGAGTGAAGTTAAGTGCTTTGCTTGCTAGAAATTTGGGCACTATGTTGGACAGTGTCCGTACAAGAAGAAGAAGAAGAAGAAGCAGATAGTAGCTGCTGCGGAGATTGATGAGTATACAGCACGGTTCATGAGTGAGTTTTCTCTATGTACAAGAAGAAGAAGAAGAAGAAGAAGAAGAAGCAGATAGTAGCTGCTGCGGAGATTGATGAGTATACAGCACGGTTCACGAGTGAGTTTTCTCTATGTGCCAATCATTCTGAGAGAACATCCATTACCAGCGCAGATGTAGAGGATGAGAGAGAGTACTCACTGTTGGTTGGCCATTCCTTGAGTGCATCCTCCACCACATACACATTAGAGAAATTTTGGATGAAAAATGGGCCTCCTAAGGAAAATGATAAAAAAAAAGCCATGTAGGCAATTTTTTTACTATTTCACTTTTATCAAAGGTGTCGAGGGTTATTTCACTTTTATCAAAGCTACCATAGATATATATTTAAAATTAAAATCAATTTATGAGGACGAAGTTCAATGTAGTGTTTTACTTTTCACCCAAAATAAGGAAAGAAAACTAAACACAGTTTCATCTTAAAAGTTATTAGACCCAACTTTTCACGGTGTACAGTATTATTATAATATATTAATTATAATATAATATTATTATATATTAGTTTTAATATTAATTACTATTATATATTACTTATAATATTAGCTACATGAATACGGTAATCTCAGCATGGAAGGCTATTGAAGACTAGCTACTTCTTGAAGACTAACTTTGATAAAGCTTACATTCAGATTGACTGGTTTTCCATCACTCAAATATTGACCTATCTAGGATTTGGTCCGAGATGTGTGGGGATCATGAACACACATTTCTACTATGCCTCTGCTTTTGTTTCTGTGAATAACTCCCTGTCTCCTCATATTCTACTCTATTCATCCATTAAGCAAGGGTATCCTTTGGCGCCTTACATTTATGTGTTGACGGAAAATGCCTTGTGCTACCTATGGGATGTTGCTAGGATGCAGGACCATTTACAGGGTGTTTCCTTCCCTGATTGTTTGAAGATAGTGAACAACCACTTTGCAGATGACTCGCTCTTTTCTGTGTGCAATGCACATAGAATAGGGTTCATTTGATGGTGCTAGAGATTATTTCACTCTCTTTTGTGAGGCCTCTGGGGCAGCTATCAATGATAAAAAAACTAACTATTGAATTGCGGGTCTTAACAGACCCCCTGATTGGATTCCCCCAGAATGTACATTTCTCCACCCAGGTTTTATTGTGCAATATCTTTGCATCCCATTTGGCGTGGGGCTCTCTTAGGGTGCCATGAAGTATTGGTGTCTTCAGCAGTTGCAGTGTAGACTACTCTTCTGACAGAATAAGGACCTCCCATTTGCCAAGAAACTAATTGTTGTGAGAACGATGCTCCAGGCCTATCATATTTACTATCTCTCTTATTGGTTGCCCAGCAAAGCACAGTTTCAGCAGTTGGCTCAAATGTTGCAGTCATATCTATGGGTCAAGTATTGTGGCACTAGGGGCCTACAAATGGTTCCTTCGGATGTTTGTATCATGCCCAGAAATGAGGGAGATTTCTGTTTGATAGATGTGGTAACTCAAGGTTATTGGATATAAGTTGTCCAAATCATTTATTGATCGTCATTCTCTTCCTCTTCAAAATAAAACCATTAATAAGTACCAGATTAAGTGGAAAAGATGACACCGAAAGAAGCGACATGCGAAGGTGAGCAGTTCACCAAGCAACACCTTCAATTACAAAGCTTTGAGGGAAAAGATTTTTAAATCCGGGGGGCTATTTTATGATCCTAGCTCAAATTCATGATCGAGATATTATAGTTAGATCAGACTTACAGCATAGGATGTCTCCTGAGTCCTAACCCCTCCTTATTTTCTATTTATAAATCAAGAAGAGTCATTTGAATAATCGTCTCATCTTGTGTTCATTTGAACATCTTGTAATAGGAGGTTGTCCCTCTCCAAGAGACTTCACATTCACTCCTCCACCTGATCTAGGTGTTGCATTACTAAATTTGGTGTTTCCTATACTAAGTTGGTGATTTGGTTCATAACAAACTCATAGTCTTGGGGGTACAGGATGAATGGAGAGCTGCAATACATAGTTTGTATGAACAGTTTAATGCCAAAATCAAAACCCAAGGAGAACTATTTCAAGGGTTCAAAAGCAACAATGAAGTTAAACAAAGCTGCCCCCCTTTGCCAACACTATGTGGGCTATATATTGATAAGCTGGAACAGTGGATCAATGAGAAAGGCAAAGGAGCAGTAATCAAAGCAGGTATTATAATAGAAACATACCTAAATGGGGACAACATCATTCTAGCCACAAGAATATTACACAACTTACAAGAACATATCCAAGCATTAAGGACATTTTACAGAGAAGTGGGAATGGAACTGAAAACAAGTTAAATAAACGTGGTGGTTTGTTCCCTAAAAAAATGACTCATCCACAAACCCACTTCAAAACAGAACACCTAGAAATCATTCAGAACTACAAATACCTGTGTGGACTTCAATGAAAGGCAACATTTTTGCTGAAAAATAAGGTTCGAGATTGAGGAATCATGAGCACCCTATTCTGGACCCTTGAGATACTCTTGTTGTTGTGAGATTTGGGGACCAAGTATCTCCAAATATAGGTCAAATCAGATATAGAGAGTGCAGAAATGCATAATGTAATCCTTCTTACATTTGAAAAGGACCACCCGTAGGGAGATCATGATAGCAGAAACAGGCTTATAATCCATTGAGATTGAAGCAGCAAAAGAATGAATTTATACCACTAAAGTGTAATGGAAATGGAAAGAAAACAGATCCCCAACAAAATCAGCAAGGAGGTCCTGAAATGTTAGTTTTTGTACCTAGGCAGATGTTCCCTAGGTGACTTTAATTTTTGCCTAAAGTCACTTTAAGAGGGAAAAAGGTGACCCTCACATTAAGAGTCACTTAATGAGACTTTATAACAATAAAGTCACTTTTTGATAAATTTAAGTGGGTGAGTGATTTTATTTATGAGAAATAAATAAAAGTGATTTTCACTCTCAATCAATCTCATCCATTGGATTGATTCTTTCTCCACCATTGGATTAAGAAACTCACTTAAGGTAAACAAAAAGCATGAGGGAGGCAAAAGGGCACTTCACTTGTTCATTTTTCAGGAGAAGAGAAGAGCTGAGAGAGAGGAGGTCGAGTTTGCTGAAGGAGGTCGAGTTTTCTGAGAGAGATTGCTGCACGGAAATCGAGGAACATTGAATGCACAGAAATCGAGGTGATTTACCTTCATTTATTGCTGGTACTTTTGCACAGAAATCGAGGGAGAAGTACGGTCTGCATTTATTGCACCGTACGGTCTGCATTTAATTTCCAGAAATCGGTGTACGGCCTGTTGTACGGCCAGCATTTAATGTGGCACGAATTTCGAGGTACAGCTGCACAGAAACCAAGGTACGGCTGCACAGAAATCGAGGTACAGCTGCAATAAATTTCCTGCACAGTTTTCGAGGCACAAACAGCATTTATTTGGCACTGTTTTCGAGGATGTACGGCTGGGTTTTAATGCTGTACGGTCTGCAAAGTTTAGGCACAGAATTTTAAAGTGTACGGCTGGTGATTTTGCTGAGCACAGTGTTTCATATTTTTGGGATAAAAATCTGTTGTGGAGATAAGTAATATTTCCTGTGCATTTTCTGTCCTACATTTTGCTGAAGAAAATAATAAGAACTCTCTCTCTCTGACTGGTTTTCCCCGTGGGGGTTTTTCCAGGGCTGATTAGCCAAAAATCTCTGAGTTAAATTTATGGTGTGCATGCATTTGTTTTCAGCCTGTTAGTAATTTTTACTGTGTGTTTAAATTTGTTCGGCAAAATTTTAAGTAGCTTCAAGCCTATGCAAAACCGGCTGAAGTGAAAAACACAAATTGTTCATTTAAACCAGCAAGCAGTAAATCTCAGTTTTTCAACATGGTATCAGAGCAAAGGGGGCAGAAACAGTGATTTTTGCAGACACACAGTAATTTGCAGCGTTCAGAAATTTTTGTTATTTTACTTCTGTCAGTGAACAGCACTTTGCTGAGTTGTTGTTGAGATGGCTACGGGACTTAGGTTGGAGGATAGGCTGGATGGGACAGG
>LPNX010335928.1:160572-209393 GCA_001517045.1 Pseudotsuga menziesii | reverse complement strand
GATTATAATTGTGTCTCATGTGTGTAATTTCCCCCCTTAAGGTACAAGGGAGTGCCAATTCATAATGGGTTATAGTCATCCCCTAAATTATCATCTAGATGAATTGATTAAAAGTTATTTCTTTTTGTATTTTTATTATTCAAATGTATCTTTTCATGTCTAAACTAGACAATAAGATTTACGCAAATTCTCAATTTGTTGATTCCATTGCCAAGAATGTATCCAACCATAATGCTATGTTCCTTTTTAACCTTCTTTTTCTTTAGAATAAATTTTGAAAGATGAATTGTCTTCCCACATGAAGACAAGGATGAAAAAAATGTCTCAAAATGCCCAACTCTATGACAATTTTGCCATTTATTAGGAATTTTCTCAATTTTATCATCATCCCCTTTATCAAGTTGTTGAATATTTGAGTCTTTCTACTTCAAATGTTTGGCAAGAATTCATGCATTATGGAATCAATTTGGTCTGGAATAGTTGAGAATATGGAAAGTAACTTCCTTATCATTTCCAAGTCTTGTTTCTTGTTTGTTGTCATTAATTTTTTTCCCAAGGTTTGATGATATGCTTAACAAGATCATGTTTTCCTTGATGTTCCTTTATGCAATCATGATAGTTTATTTTGTGACATTAAAAGAAAATTCAATTTCACATTTATCAATATTAAATCTAATATGAATCACTTCTTCTTGAAGTTACTCATATTCAAAACTTGTGTTAATCAATTCCATCACGTAACCTTGTAAAGAATCATCAACCATTTCATTTGTCGTATTTGTATCACCTAGTTCTACTAGGACATTTATGTCACGGGTAACATCAAATTTTTGCATTAAGTTATTGGTGTCACAAGTAGCATCCAATGTTTCAATGAGGTTATTAGTGTCACAAGATACATCAACCATGTTCTCAATTCGCTCCTCATTTTCAATTAATTTTGTTCACTTTGCTTCAATCTAGTAGATCCTTCCATTCAATTTCCTTCTAAAGATTGTGAACCAAATTATCCAAATCTTGTAATTTGTCAAATAGTTCTTTGATTTCTTGATTTGATTTTTGAAAACGCTTTCTTCCTTTACCCATGTATTAAGTTTGCTATGCTTGCTTGTACTCGCTCCCTTAATTTGATTTCATGATCGCTTACTTTTATGTTAAATTTAGAGTGTTGAGTACTATCAACCATGCACCCTACATTGAAAATAATATCCTTATTCAAATTTCGTGTAGGTCTACCCTTTTTTGACATTTTTCACAAAGGTTTGCAACTCCACCCTTTTTACAATGATTTATCTTTCTTTTTCATTTTTTTTTTAATTTTATGATTCAATCACTTCTTGAGTCAAAGAGGTTTTGTTCTTTATGCATTTACAATTTTTCACTTAATGTTTGTTTATGTGTGGGTGTTCCCATAAAGTTGTGTAACACATTTTGGCAAGATGCAGGCATGGGTTGCCTGGAACGCAAGCTCGATCGAGGGTTCTTTAATCCCTTTATCAAGCTTTTTTCGAATAGCTCGATCGATGATTTAAATAACCCTCAATCAAGCGATGATTTACACTAACTTGTCCCAAAATTGCTACAGGTCTCTTTTCAATGTTTTCATGCCTAGAAAGCGCCTAGAATTAGGGATTTAAGACTGCTTGTTGTTGTTATTCATACCCAGATCTTACAGGCTCGATCTCTGCATTGTATGGTAGGGTCAGAAAATTAAATAAGAAACAGAGTGATTTTCTATATGAAGTCTTTGAGTTGAATAACAGTGAAAATAGAATCTATTAGCTTGTTTTAATCTAATGGAAGAGTAAGTCATCTGTATAAATATTTATCTTACATGGAATTGAATTTGAGTTTAGCAATCGAAATCCAGATAATCAATGGGAATCTATAAACATGAGAATTGTGTGCGCAGATGCTGAAGGGATTATACGCATAGAATCTATGTTACGTGTAGTGATTGATATTATGGTCAACATTGTTACTCTGATTTCTATACATTGTTAGCTTTGTATAACAAAGAAAATATGAAGGATAAGTGTTCTATCTAATGTGTTTTGATGAAGATAAAGCATCTCAGTTTCCTTTTCAAAAGGATAGGTTATGCTAAATACATAGATTCATTTAGTGGATCTTTCAAAAGATAGGCATTTTGGCTAAATATACAAAGGATCGTTTGCAAGTTGTACAACTTGGGCTTAGAATTCATTGATATATTATTCATTTCTTCGTTGATGTGGTGTCAATGCTTGTTATTTCAAGTTGGTCAATAAGAAATTATAGAAATTGTGTTAAAAATGGGGCATTATATACCTATTCAGTACACACCATTGGAGACATTTGTCATCATATAAGGCAATGATCCTTTATGTTACATAGAACAAAGTCTACATATGTGTATGTAATGAATGTTGTGATTTTACGACATGATGTATGTCATGCTTGTTTGAATTCTGTGGATTGTTTGCCAAAAGAATAATGTGGAGCATAATCTCTGATTCTATTAGTTTATTGGTTTGTCAAGATTCAGGTCCCCACATGTCTGTTGGACCATTAAGGGACGAGATAACAAGTGGAGTCCCCACTTTCCCTGAATCTAGTCAGTGCAGTTGTGTTTCATTGACACCTTCCAGTTGTATTAGTGTTATACCTCCTTCAGGGAAAGAGTCAATGAAAAGTCATTGAAAGATTCAATGCAAACACTCATTGTAAGTCAGGTCAATATAAATTGATAATGTGCCATTGTATTAATTTTATATCATTTTACTCATGCAGGCTTCACTTCTAGTTTCTATATTGATTTGGAATTTCAATTTTGGAATATTAAGTAAGATGTCAAACATGGATTGTGGAAAGAAAAATAAAACATCAAAACAAAAGGATGTAATATCATATTTTCAAAATCCTCGGTCCAATAATCCACATCCTATTCATGCTTCAAGCTCTCTTGAGGAAGGTATCAGTGAGAGAGATGTCAACAATTTTGAGAATTCATCTGCAACCCAGAAAATGGATGGTAGAATACATTCCTCTAATGATCAAAGTGAGACAAATGCATTTCCATCCGAAATTGGTAGTTCAAATGTTGAATATTTTTCATTGCAAGGTGACACAGTGCATTCAGGGAAAAGGAAAAAGGGCCAATGGGATGCAGGGAGAAAATTCAAAGCTGATTGGGTCTCAAGATACCCATGTATTGAACCAATACCTCCAATAATTGAGAATGAGACCTCACGAGAAGTTAAATGCATTTCATGTAGTTGGAAACTTGGCAAGGTAGTGAAATTATAGATGAAGTTAGACACAATCGAGAAGCATGTTGGGAAGGTGTATGATAAGAAAACTGCAAATGATGAGAATAAATCTACTGCCAGATGGAAATCTATTAGTGAATGTCGACATCTCCAATTTGAAGTGGAATATAATGAATTCTTACTAAATAAGAAAAAACTTGAGGAAAGTGGAGGAACCATCAAATCTCAATTTGGAAAGATGATGGAAACACATTTCTTATCAAAGACAATACAATTAAGTATTGTATTTCACCTCTTATCCAATGGTCGTCCTATGAGAGATTATCCAAAAATGATGAAATATCTATCTTTTATTCAAGTGCCAAATTTTCCATCTTCTCATTGGTCTTTATCGAGTGGTTGGGAATGGGGAAAATATCTAGCTCAAGTACAAAATGACGATATGAAAGAGAAGATTGCAAATGCTACATTTTTGTCACTGTCTTTGGATGAAGTTACGACTATTGATAATACTTCATGGATCTGCATGAGCATTTATATGGTCAATGACCATATCAGGAATTCTTATCTACTTGGAATTCATAAAATGACCAAAATTTCTACAGTAGAAACTATTTATGAACTTGTTATTGATAGTTTGAAGGAAATTGGTGGTATGGATCATTCCATGATTGCAAAAAGTTAGTATGCATTGGAGCAGATGGAGCATCAGTAATGCAAGGACAAAGGAATGGCCTTTGTGCTAGAATGCAACTCTCGGCTTCACCATATATGCTCAGTATTCATTGTATGGCTCACATGATGAATCTTGCATTTAAAATAGTGAGCAACTTTTCATTGGTTTCAAAGGTAGAATATCTTGTACGTGAGGTTCTTGCATACTTTTGTCGGAGTCCCAAATGATTTTTAGAGTTTAAATTTTTTTCTGGTGGTGTTACAAATGGAAAAAACTATTAAAAGATGTTGATACAAGATGGATATCATTGAAGGGACCAGCCGAAAGACTATTCAATGAATAGGCATCCTTGGTAGGGGTGATGTATGAACATCGCTCAAGTGTAGAAAAAGATCAAACTCTTCTATTTCTACTAACTAATATATAGACATTATTAACATTGGCTGGAATTATTCCTATGCTTCATGAAATGAATAACCTTGTGAATATGGCTCAGAGTCGCACGATGTATATTGCTGAATACACAAGAGCAAGAAAATTAACATGTCTTGCATTGGATAATTTGTATATTATGGAAGATTCTTTTACAGATTTAGCATTTACAAATTGGAGGAAGATTATCAATATAGAAAATGATGATTTTTTTGGAAGTTTGATGAAAAAGGGATGCTATGTATGGCAGTTCATGGGCATATGGTTCCCTTTTATTATAATGAAAAGATAGGAAGTTCCACCAAATAGTGCTCCGTCTCAAGAGAACGATTTCACGATGTTGTAATTTCAGTGAGAGACAACTTGAAAGAAATTGCAAAATCACTATCATCAGAGGTAAGAGAACGGTCTCCTCGAGATGAATTGTTGGAGGCCATCTCTATCGTATACCCTCAATATTGGGACCATAGTCAAAATGAAAAATTTTTAGAAGCTGACTTTATAAAGAAAATCAATATTTTGCAGAGCCATTTTTCTTGAGAGGCTGAGATACAAGGAGAACATATTCAAGGTATTTTAGATAAAGAAAAAATGGCAGATCAATCTTAATGCTTTGGTACAACAATGTGGGACCAATTTTCTCCGTCGGATAGTAAAGAATATGGTGCAATTACAAGATTATGGACTAAGCTCAATGGTAGCGAAGTGCTACGGGAAAAAATGTCAGAATATTTCAAATTAGCAGATTTATGTCAAACCATGATTTTGGGATCAGTGGAAGATGAGAGAATGTTTAGTTCACTGACATTCTTGAAGTCAAAGTTGAGGAACAAGCTTGATAAAAATGTGGATACATGCTTAAGATTATATGTAACAAAGTATGAGGTTGACAATTTTCCATATGAAAGAGCATTATCTCTTTGGCGATCCGATCGTGAAAGAAGGGGAGAAAACAATATAACAAATATATCTAATGAACTTGATGTGGAAAATGAGGACCAGAGCCAAAATGTCGAAAATGTCGAAAATGAGGACCAAGGCCAAAATGTGAATTGGAAATTGGATTTCACCTAAGATTGTATATGATCTAATACACATTAAGGACTCTTGAGTCTTATTTTTGTCCAGATGTTCCATGTACCCTTGTTGGTGATCACTATAGGTGAATTTGAGGTCGTGTTTTAGGTAAAAATAGATTCTACATTGTACTTTTTTATTGTAACATTGATGATTTGAGCTACATTACCTTCATGCAGCTTATTTTAATATTGATGTTTTGATATTAACCTCTTACATTGTCTCTTTCTTGTATGTGACAGGAAGTGACGGTGGAATTTGAGAAAGCTAGGCTTAGGAGATATATCTTCACATAGATAGTGTCCTAACATTAAATGATAAATAACTAATTTGACAGCACTTTCGCTAAGCAAGAATGAGCTCATTCAAGTACATGAAACCATGTTGGTGTTTAACAGGAATATCTTGACAAATTTGTATGGTTTGTTTATTGCTTTTGTTTGAAGCATTTTGTCACTTTTTGAAGTTTGTGTGTATTTTGGTTAAATATTGTGTTAGTCCCTTGAATGCTTATAGTTCTCATTTGATGCTTGATTTAGCCATTTGTTGTAGCTTGAATCAAGATGGGTTTTAATCGGTTTCCATTGATTCAGGGTTTGAGAAAAGATATTTTTATTGCATTTTAGTTGCATGAATTAATTGTCTTCACTTTCTCAAATCTTGATTCTTTTATGTTGATTGCATATTTTATTTGTAAATACTTATCATTATTCAAAAAAAAAATGAGCTCTACTAAGCTAAGCGAAGAGAAAAATGGTCTATGCACTAGGTTCTTATGAATTGATTGTAGGATACCTATTGGCACGAGACCAACATTCATCTAATGCAATAATCAATTGGCATAATTACAATGCATAATTGTATTAGCCTCCAGTGACAAATATTCTTCCAGAAGACTGTCATTATCAACCAAAGATCTTGTGAGGTTGTTTGTACTTCATTGATGGTACTGATTCTCTATTGTTTAATTCCTGTATATTGTTGAGGCTATTGCTTTGCTTTTTTTTGAGCTGGGTCGTAGTCTTGATCGGGATGCTAAACCTTACTAAACATTACTAAACCTTCCTAGGATGATATGTGACTGTATTGACGATTCTATCTTGGGTCGCGGCATTTGTGACCTTGCTTGACCTTGTGGGTTGTTGTAGATAGGGCCGTGACTTTTTGGGCTTCTATATATTTCTTGTGAACCTTGTGGGCTTCTAGATATGAACCATGAACACTTGTTAAATTGTTGAAATCATCTGTGACTGTTTAAAGGAGGTTTGGATTAATTTGTGATCATTGTGAGACCTCTAAGTTTGAACCGTAAATTTCCTAAGGTCTGTTCATCCTATTAGAAAAGGATGCAATTTTTTTAGGCCTGTTTGGAGTAGGCTATCACTGCTGGTTGTTTTGACATGTTGATATAGGTCTATAATAATGAATTAGTAGCTTCATAATAGTGATAGATCAGATCTGAAGCAGTCCCAAACTGATGTGTGTTCAAGTGGTGGTAGGGAGGTTGATTTTTGATGGGATTGAGACTCCCTGACCATTTGTTGGATGAACAGGCTGAATTTGTCTCTCATCTGTTGTTCTCAGAGTTCCTATCCTCTCTGTTCCTCATTTTTGGTCTATCAGTTCAATTATTATGGAGTCCTAAAGAATGCCAAACATAATCCGAACCCCAATTCCTTGGTAGTCTAGTATCTTGTGATTTTTCTTAGACTGTGTATTTCAATGACTGTCAGGGTCATACCTGCTTCAATTTATAAGGTATTCATCTATTATGATGGATCTATATAGAAACGTGACATAACTTACTTGTTATGTTGAGTTGGGACTTTTATAATTATATCTAAAAGCTAAAAGCTAACAATACAAAGTGGGATCCAAAAAGGAGCTTCTATAAAAAGCTAAAAGCTAACAATACAAAGTGGGATCCCAAAAGTAGATCCTATAAAAAGCTAAAAGAAGAACTCAAACCTAACCCCAACTCCATATATGAATTTGAGGTTATGTTTTAGGTAAAAATAGATTCTACATTATACTTTTTTGTTGTAACTTTGATGATTTGAGCTACAATACCTTCATGTAGCTTATTTTAAGATTGATGGTTTGATATCTATCTCTTACATTGTCTCTTTCTTGTATATGATAGGAAATGATGCTGGAATTTGAGAAAGCTAGGCCAAGGAGCTATCTCTTCACATAGATAGTTTCCTAACATTAAATAATAAATAACTAATTTGACAACACTTTCGCTAAGAAAGAATGGGCTCATTCAAGTACATGAAACCATGTACGTGTTTAGCACAAATATCTTGACAAATTTTTATGGTTTGTTTATTGTTTTTGTTTGAATCATTTTGTCGATTTTTGAAGTTTGTGTGTATTTTGGTTAAATATTGTGTTAATTCCTTTGAATGATTCTAGTTCTCATTTAATGCTTGATTTAACCCTTTGTTGTAGCTTGAATCAATGTTGGTTTTAGGATTTGAGAAAAGATTCTTTTATTAACTTTTAGTTGCATGAATTAATTTTCTTCAATTTTTCAATTATTTTACGCTGACTGTATATTTTCTTTGTAAATACTTATCGTTATTCAAAAAAATAAACGAGCTCTACATATCTAAGGGAAGAGAAAAAATTTCTATGCACTAGGTTCCTATGCATTGATCGTAGGATACGTATTGGCACAAGACCAACATTCATCTAATGCAATAATCAATTGGCATAATTACAATGCATAATTGTATTAGCCTCCATGACCGTCATTGGCTAGTGGAGGCCAAGATCGAGCATAATGTATGATTCTATGAGTTTATCAGTTTATCAAGATTCAGGTCCCCACATGTCCGTTGTACCATTAAGGGACAAGATAATAAGTGGAGTCCCCACTTGCCCTGAATCTAGTCAGTGTAGTTGTGTTTCACTGACACCTTCCTGTTGTGACTTGTGAGTCTACATGTTATGTTGTTGATGATGTGATTCATGTTATTTGACTAATGTTGTTATTCTTTTATTTTGACAATATTATATAAATTAGTGAAAGATTCACCAGTTTCTACAATTTTTTATAATGAAGTTAAATATTCGCCAAGTTTTTACAACATTATATAATAAAATGAAAGATTCGCCAAAATTTTACAACATTATATAATAAAATAAAAGATTCGCCAATTTTTTTATATATACATATTATATTATTGATAAAATCGCCTTCAAATTTTCCTATATATCGGAGAGATTCGCCCAATTTTTATACATATAATTCTAGGGGGGGTTCTTAAAATCATCCCTGATCTTATTCCTTTAACCTGTAAACCCATTTATTCTACAATGCCATTGTTTCTGCAAGCAGCTAAACCAAATCCCAAGTCTCATTTCTTAGCAATGAGTCTGTCTCCTCATTCATTCCTTGCTCCCACTTATTTCTAGTTTCTATCTACATTTCCTCTTCATAACATTCTGGCTCACCAGAATTAGTCATCAATAAATAATACAGTGAAGGAGAGAATTGTTCAGGGGGTCTCTTTAACCTGGTATATTTTCTTACAGTTGCAAGAGTTTCAAGTCCTTTCAATTGTTCTTGATTTTCTCGTGCCTTTGGAACTTCATTTTCTTTGATTTCATCAAGCACCATGTACTCTCTATTTTCCTTTTCCACTTTCTTTCCCTACAGCTGATCTTTGTACATAACCTTTTCATTGAATAATGCATCTCTACACCTAATGATTTTGCTTTTTTCAAAATACCATAAGCGATAACCAAAATCATCAACCCCATATCCAATAAAGGTACCTTTCTTGGATTTAGCTTCAAGATTTGTTCTATAATATTTATCAATATGGACAAATGCTTCACAAACAAAAGTTCTCATAAATGAATATTTTACCTGTTTACCTGTCCATGCCTCCTATGGAATCCCACCATCCGAAGCGCTTGAAGGCCCTTTGTTTATTAAATAAATAGCATTGTTTACATCATCATCCCAAAACTGTAAGGGAAACCTTGTATGCTCCATGAGAATTATGTTCATCCTTTCTGACACACCATTTTCTTGCGGTGTTCTAGGGACTCTCTTCTCTCTACGTATCCCATTGCGTGAATCGTAACTGTCAAACTACTTGCTGCAGTGTTCACCTCCATTATCACATATGAGACATTTCAACCTTTTCCTGTCTCATTCTCATCCAAATATTTCCACTTCTTAAAAGTATCAAACACATCATATTTCTTTCTAATTCCAAAAAACCAAGTTTTTCTAGTTGCATCATCAATAAAAGTAACATAATAATGAGAGCCACTAAGAGATTGTACCTGAGCTGGTCCCCATACATCTGTACGGACAAGCTCTAACTTTTCACTCTTATTTTGTTTCCTAACACTGATAAATATAACCCTCTTCTATTTTCCATAAACACAGTTCTCACAAAATTCAAAACTTACATACTTCAGATCTGGAAGCAGCTTCATTGAGTGCAGAATATGCATCCCCTTCTCACTCATGTGACTAAGCCTATGACGCCACAATTCTACACCTGTTTCCATGGAAGCTACAAATATAGAATAATCAGTATTATGAGGACATAAATATAACATACCTACCCTATCTCCTTTAGTTATTACCAGTGATCCTTTAGTGATCATCCACCATATTCCTCCAAATGTAAACAGACAACCACTATCTCCGAAATGCCCTGTTGAGATCATATTTCTTTTCATACCAGAAATGTGCCTTACATATTTTAGTAGGAATTCACTTTCATTATTTAATTGAATCCATACTTTACCCTTTCCAACAATTTTACATGGTTCATCATCCCCAAATAAAACATGTCCAAAATCACCTTGAGAATAATCATGAAAGAGTTTCCTATGGGGTGTAGAATGACATGAATCCCTTGAATTTACTACCCAGTAATCACTAGTATTATCTAATGCAAGAATAAAATCATCTTGTAACACATCACCTACTACATTCGCTTCTTGAGTAGTCTCTGTTATAATTTGAATGCGATTGAGATCTTCAAGAATATAGTTCTAATAATGTTTGCAGCAAAAGAATGGAGAATTAAGATACAAACTGAAAAAAACAAACCATACAGGAAACAAACAAGTATTTCTCAGGAATTTACAGTATCATTCACAATAATAAAATATGGTGTTACAATAGTTTACATAGAAAATAATTTGAATGCATGGGCTTTGAATTCGAATCTCCCAAGTGGCTATGATTGTATCTAGATGACTCTCTAACTCATGGTCTCTCAATCAATATTGGAGTTCAATAGATCAACTCCTAGATGTCCAACAACTCAAACAATCAGTGAAATCTAGTTAACTCAGTGAAACTAAGTGTGGTAGGTTGGAAAATGCGCCTACTCCACATGCATTCATGCAATACATGCACTAGCTAACTGCTTGTGAATTAACTGAAAGTAACTGAGGACTAACTGAGACTAACTAGTACTAACTCCAACTAACTAAAGTAGTTTGGTGTCGGGACTCCCAGTGGACCCTAAAATGTAGGGATTGGTTTAGGAGGTGCCCAAACTGATGCATACACATGTAATAAGTGGCAGTTAACCTCTAGCAGTGCTCCCCACACTCCAGTGACTGGTACATGTGGCCCCATTAGGTGAAGTGGACCCAATTGTACTAGTGGACCCAATTAATTAATTATGGTTCTTAAGTTAGAAAAAAATAATCTAATGGATAGTATGATTAAGCAAGGATTAATAATCCTAACACCCCCCTTGAATCCTAACTTAGAAAATTGTGGTTCCTAGTAACAATACCATAGGTCACCCAAATATAATATAAAACAAATAATGTTTCTTAATACAACTGAGGAAATAGGGGAAAACCTCATGGGAAAAATGCCCCATCAAAATAAGTAGAAATACAAAGTTTAAAAAAACTTGTGAAAATTTTTGCTGCTACAATGCAGCAGTAGTATCTTGGTTCTTATATGCAGGTGAACCCATGAATCCAAACAACATGGTTATGTCTGGAGGAATATTTCTCTTTGGAAGAAGAACAATGTACTCAACTGAATAAAAAATATAAATAGTTTCACGGTGAAAATTGGACCCATGTAGAGAAGCTTAAATCAATTGAAGAAAGAGTAAATGTTCATGAGAATTCAAACCATGTGAGGAACACCCAAGAACCTGATCTATTTCATCCTTTAACAGAAAACCATGAGGGGTAAAATGAGCCCCAAGTGTTAGGAGCAAGTGTCTAGGAAGATGCAGAATGTCTCCCTCTTTACTAGTTCTGTGAGGGGATGAGCATGTGACCAAAGGTAGAGAAGCCTTGGGGCTATGGAGAGTGAATGATTGAGCTCAATAATATGATATAGCTTTATAAATATCCAATAATTCACAAAATATTATATCATCAAATTCATAAGAAAGAACTAACATCGAATCCTCAACAACAAAATTGAAAGAGACTTGCAGTGCTTGATTTGTCACACCAAAATTGATGAAACCAATTATAAGCAATATTGAAATCTCTTGAATATTGATACCTGAATCACATATATCATATCAGAAAATAATTCAGATCCAAAAATATTCATATCATATCCACGATGTTTTTCCACCGAGACGGTAGATACACAATTTTCTCCTTCTTCAAAATTCTGATTTTCAATGCATGCAATCCTCTAGGAATTAACTGGAATCTCTAGATTAATGAGAGTGAATGGATCAATGTTATAATATGATATTGTATCCAGAATATAAATGAAATTACTTATATGCACACCATCAACATCATTGTAGATAGAGAAATCAAATTCCTCTACCATTTCTGAAACAGTCACCAGTAAACTATGAACAAAATTTAAAGAATTACTTGAGAGTTTTTGCACAGAATAGGAAGAGTTTTTTCTTCACAAATAGAGATTCGAATGTATTCTTGTAGATCAGTCATGGGAGGAGGTGAGATATTAGGTATCTCATACACTTCTGGAGAAGCAGGATAAGGAGTCACTTCAAGGAGATTTTCTTCCATTCAAATTGACTGTAGGGGAAAATATGCTTCTTCTTCATCTTCAACAATTTGCTTTTTTGTAGGAGAGGGCATGAAATCGTCATTATGTATTTTATCTGAGCCTCTCTCAACATATGGGATTTTAGAGTCATCTCCCATATGACTGCTAGGTCCTCCTAATATAGGTAAGGTGATGAAGGATTCCCTGGAAGCAACCATGTGGTTGGATGCTCCAAAATCTATCACATAAGCCTTCGACGGAGAGAGACTTGCATGCAAGCATATTTCATATTCTTCATTCTTCTCTTCATGATCTGACATATTTTCCCTTTGTGGAAGGGAAATATTTTTCTGTACACATAAATTTTTGATCTAGTTGAGGGTCTTCTTCATGCACGAGTCTTCTGGATGAAAACCCCTCATATAGTAGGGACACTTTTTATTTTTCCTCTTAGAGCTGGAGGATCCTTCAAAATTTTGTTGATTTTGTTTAGGCTTTGAATCATCTACCTTTGGATCCTTCTTCTTTGATTTTCCCTTTTCTTGCGCTTTGGAAGAGTCAGAAACTAGGAGAGATTGAACTTTGGATGTCTTGATGACTCCCATTCGAATCAACTTGTATTTCTCCTTGATTAAGGACTCTTAAAATGAAATATGGAAACAAATACATAATACTCATGACATAGTTTTTTGAGTATTGAAAGGACATTCTGCTCATCCTTCGACTCCATTCCGCACTTTCTACACTGGATTACTAAAGACTTGAATTTAGTAAGGAATTGCTCAATAGTATCGAAACTACTGGGATGTCAAGATACCAACTCATTCTCCAAAATGTGTCCCCAAAGCTCATCTTGTTTGTGAAATAAGCTATCAATATTCTCCCAGGATTCTGTAGAAGTCCTCAAGCATTGTAGGTGGAAGACGAGATCTCTGGAAATATAAGTACACAAGTACCCAAATTCTTCATCACAACGATTCAAAAACGTGTTTCGCTCTACCGGTTGATGAGGCTTAGGCTCTCATCCATGTATGATCCTGTGGTATCCATGCTGGTCCAAGGCTAGCTGCATATCAATCCTCCAATCATGATCATTGGAATTTGTGAGGATCTGTGGTTTAGGAGTTTGAGAAGTCATAATTGCTTTGGCTAGAAATACTGCAAAACTTCACACAAGCTACATAGAACCTATCAATATCACTGCAATAAAACACTAAAACATATGAATTGTTAGAATCATTCTTTTCCTCCTAGCATCAACATTTTTCTAGGGTCCGTCGTACCCTCTCTGCTACTCTAAATAAATCCAGAGCTACCAAATCATCACAGGGGACTTCTGTGGAAACCCAACTGCTTCTAATGTTCGATGGGGAGAAATAAGCATGAAACCTTCATGAGAAGGCTCTGATACTATATTAAAATTTGAATTCCATTTAGATATTCAAGAATATAGTTCTAATAGTGTATGAAAAAAAATAATGGAGAATCAAGATAGAAACTAAATAAAACAAACCACATAGGAAATGGACAAGTATTGCTTGGGAATTTACAGTCTCATTCACAATATTAAAATTCGGTGTTACAATAGTTTACATAGGAAATAATTTGAATGCATAGGGTATGAATTCAAAACTCCCAAGTGTATATGAATGTATCTAACTAAATATCTAACTCATGGTCTCTCAATCAATATCGGAGTCCAACAGATCAACTCCCAGAAGTCCAACAACTCAAAAAATCAATGATAGCTAGTTAAATTAGTGGAACTGAGTGTGGCAGGTGAGAAAAGGTTCGTACTCCACATGCATCCATGCATTATCCATGCAATACATGTGCTAGCTAACTGTTTTTGAACTAACTAAAAGTAATTGAGGGATAATTGAGACTAACTAGTAATAACTCCAACTAATTGAAGTAGGTTGGTGTTGACACTCCTAGTGGCTCTTAAAATGTAGGGATTGTTCTAGGAGGCACCCAAACTGATACATGCACATGCAATGAGTGGCAGTTAACCTCTATCATTTTTCACCACACTCTAGTGACTGGTACACGTGGCCCCATTAGGTCAAGTGGACCCAATTAATTAATTAAGGTTCCTAAGTTAGGAAAAATTAATCTAGTAGATAGTATGATCAAGGGAGGATTAATAATCCTAACAGTCTCTTGTTGCCTCTCACCTTTCTTCTTTGGTGCTCTGTACTCTTTATTTAGATTTCCTTTTTTACCACAGTTCCAACAGTCTATTTTTCTTAATCTTGACTTAGATCTTCTCTTTCTAGACTTGTTGTGATTTACTGGGCTCCTTCCTCTCGCCTTTTGTCTCTCCCTCTATTTTCCATGGTTGAAACATTACCTAATGTCTCATCTATTCTTTTTCTTCACATTTTCTTGCTAAGAATAACATCAACAACATTATCAAACTTAAGAGTGCTTGAACTAGGGACAAAGTTACTTATAGCCATGATCAAGCTATTCCATCTTTTTGGAAATCAGCACAATCTTAGAAGATTCATAACCTCATCATAAAAGTTCACTTTTAAAGAACTTAACTGACTCGTAAGTGTATTAAACTCATTTAAATGGTCAACAATAGATCCATCTTCTGACATCTTCATATTAAATATGCGCTTCATTAAAAATATCTTGTTGGAAGCCAAGGGTTTTTTGTAGAGCTTACCCAATGCGGTCATCACACCCTCTGTTGTTTTTTCTTTCAAAATATTGAAAGCCACCGATGAAGCCAAGAAAAACGACATTTTTCCCAGTTCCTTTCTATTAAGAAGCTCGCATTCTTCATCCTTCATATTCACCGATTGTTTTTCTTTTCCGCCCAATGGTAGGTACAAATCCTTCTAGTATAGATAGTCCTCCATTTGCATCTTCCATAACTGATATTTTTGGATGTTAAATTTATTAACCCTAAACTTTCCCTCTTTTTCCATTGTTCCCACTCGAACTAGGAACCCTTATTTTCTGCAAGTTTACCAGCGAAATAGACCTTTTGGCTATGATACCAATTGTTAGAAAACAAGACCATAGAGAAATAATAGTTATACAGTTAAATCATTAAACAAGATTCAAAACAAATTAAACACATTACATAGATACATAGATATAAATTGGTTCACCCAAACGATGGGCTACGTCCACACAGAAATTGCAAGCCCTTTTATTACCATCCAGAAAGAAGAAGGGCTACAACCTGCATCAACACTACTGCACTTCCTCTTCACGCTCTCACAGTCTCTCCCACACAATCACAGAGATTGTTTATAATGCTACTATATGGTAATATACCATACACATCCGTATTAGAACAATTTTATTTTATAGGGTAAATACCATGGGAAAATACTAAGGTTAACCCAACACCATGGGTCCACAAAACTATTAGCCAAAAAACATCCCAAGTTTGGTCAACAAACATCCAAATACTATGGTTAACCCAAACATGCATGAACCCCAAGGTTGGGGAATGAGTGTAAAATAAACCTTGGGTACAAACACAACTGAATAACATCTATGAATATGGAATATCAAGCTCCACAACCAACATCATCCACCAACACTTGATGGTTCACCATGTTTGTGCATTCTGGGCATTTTGGCAACTGTCATTCCTGCTGGTGTATGTGGAGTTGACTATCCTCCATGTGTTCCATGTTCATCTTCTTCATCTTCTGCGTGAGTTGCACCAAGTCCTCTAAAACCAACTTATCAATTCTCCCATCCCATGCTTCTTGTTCTTTAAATACCACGTCTCTGTTGATGACATAATTCTTAGTGATGGGATTATAGAGTCTGTATGCTTTAGATTCTTCAATATACCCAACAAAAATACATTTCTGAATTATTTCATCTAACTTTATCCTCATCTCTTCAAGTAGATGTGCATGAGCTATAAAACCAAAAATTCTTAAATGAGATATGATGCTACACTTACCACTCCATGCTTGCTGGGGAACTCGATCTTTCATGCTCTTAGTTGGGCTTCTATTCAGAATTAATACTGAACAAGTAACAATGTCTCCCCAATATTCATTTGTAAGATGCTTCTCCTTCATCATACTTTGAGCCATGTTCATAATGGTTTGATATTTTCTTTCTGCTACTTTGTTTTGCTGTGGAGTGTAGAGAGAAACAAATTTTCTTTTAATTCCATAATATTGACAATATTCCATAAATTCATTTGACATATACTCACCTCCTCTATCTGATCTCAAGACTTTAATAAATATGTTACTCTCTTTTTCATCCATAACTTTAAAACTTTAAAACACATCAAAATCTTGAGATTTTTGTTTCGACAAATACACCCAAGTTTTTTGACTGAAATCATCAATGAATGTCGTAAAATAAACATTACCAGTCAAAGAAGGTGTTTACATCACTCCACACAAATATCTGTGTACCAGCTCTAATGTCACTTTTTCTCTGTATGAGACTCTAGAAATAAATCTCCCTATGATGCTTTCTTGAATATTCATCTCTCACATGAGCCTGTTGGCTGTTCAATACTAGGAAATATTTTTACCATTTGCTTCTTCTGTAGCAAATCTAAACCATCGAAATGTAAATTTCCATTCCTCAAATGTCATAACCATGATTGATCTAAGCTCTTAGTGTTATAAGCATTCAAAGAGTTAGTCAAAATATTTCTCATAATAAGCAGAAACATTCTATTCTTTTTCATCTCTACTTTGGCTATCAACTGCTTGGATATTTATCATAAATAGAGCATACCTTGTTTTTAAAGAACACTCAGTATTCTTTCTCCAACAATTGTTCAACACTAAATAAATTACACATTAAACCAGGAACATAATAAACATCATGTTTATTTCTTCTTTCACCATTCTTTGCATATACAACAGTCACACCTTTACCATTGACTTTTACCTTACTATCATTACCTAACTTCACTTCAAACTGAATGCTTGTATCTAGAATTGAAAATAATTCCTTGTTTCTAGTCATGTGGTTGCTCCATGCACTATCCAAGAACCATATATCTTTTGAACTTTCTTGGTGACATTACAAGTCAAAAAAATAGGCTTCTCTTCATTTTTAGTCTCCTTTGTGATGTGTGTAGACAACTTACTAGCATCTTCTTGCTTCTTCCAATATTTGTTAGAAAAAATCCCTAATTTCTTATAGTAAGAACATGGAACTTTAGATCTGTCATACCTTTTATTTCTTAGCTGCCCTACGCTGCTGATACTCCCTCTTACGCTAGGTGTATTATGTTGTAACTTCTCTTCATATTCTGAATCATTTTTGTTGTCACTATGATCAGCACTTCGTCATCCTCTTCTGCTATTACTAGCTCTTCCTCTAGCTCTACCTCTAGTAACATGCAACTAAGATTTAAAAGAATTTTCTAATGGAGTATCATCATATCTGTTCATTTTTTATTCATGAGCAATCAACGAACTAGTCATCTCATCAATTTGAATTTGATTGAGATTTTTAAATTCCTCAATTGGAACAACCATTGCTTCAAACTTCTTTGGAAATCATCTCAACAATTTTTCAATCACATGTTGACCTCAGAGGTCTTCAACATACTGTCGTAGTTGGTTTAGAAAATTCATGAGTTGTGTCATAAAATTATCAACAATATCATTGTCCTTCATCTTCAGATTCTCAAAGTCTCTTCTCAAGTTCTGCAACTTAACATTCTTCACCTTGGTCACACCTTGATATCACATTTCAAGAGTGTCCCACGATTTATTTCAAGATTAAAACTTGATATCTTTTCAAAAATGGATTTACTCAGTCCTTGTTGAATACGACCAAGAGCTGTATTATCCTTCTTCCTATTTTCTTTTAACAAAACATGCTCAACATTTGACAAAGCCAATTCAACAACTTGATCAGTTGGTTTTGGATACCCAATCGTAACAAAGTCCCAAAGATCATGAGCACGTAGGATAGTTCTCATCTTAATAAACCATGCATCATAATTTATTTCAGTCAACACATAAATTTTTGGTTGCACTACATTGCTATTAGTAGCCATATTAAATAAAAAAAAACTTAACCAAGCTTTGACACCACTGTTGGGAATATAGGGGAGTGCCACTCTCACCCTTAGCGACACTTTAGACTTCACTGACAACTCTAATCAACACTTACAACACTGTAACAACTAGATGTTACAGCTGATAGAGCTCTCAAAACTTAAATCAATTCCTACAGGAATGTAAAAGCTTGGTTTTTATAGCTAATAGTACTCTCTAGATGGTGTTGTAGCTAGCTGCTACAACTGACAATCACCTACAACACAGTAACAGCTCAGTTGCAGCTAACTATTTAGAAAAAAATTGATAACCCCTGCATCCATAAAATTAACAAAAGTATTCTACTTAATCGATAAACCACATTAACCTAAATAAGCTCATATTTCTTCAACTGCTGTAGCAAACTAACATCAAAAATAAAACTAAATTTTTCACACTAAAAAAACAGAGTAAAAATAAAAATTACACAGTAAACTTCAGAGTTTCAACTCTGTATCTATTTCTCTATTTTGTTGTCTGTTGTGTGTTTGATCACAAATACAATGCAAGTATTTATAAAGTTTCTAGCTAAGTCGGTAATTAACTACTAATTGACCCTTCGTTATACAAAAACGGAGTTCATAATTTATGATTTGCAGTCTGATAAAAATAAAAAACCACGCTGCCTCTTCAGAAAATTAGTTCTGCTTTGTTGGCATATTAAAATGGATTTTTATGATTTAATAATTTTATGTATGTCAGGCGGTGAGGCAGTGTTACGAATCTTCAGTGTTGCGATGGCTAATCTGTGAAGTAATTATCAACTCCAACATTCTCCCCCTTAATTACTATACTCAAAAAACAAAATTTTGTAATACTAACTTTCTGTTACAGCTTACAAACTCCAATGTTTTTCCTATGAAGCTCAAACAACTCTTTTTGCAACAATTTTGTAAAGAGACCTACAAATTGATTTTCTGATCTCTAAAATTCCATAATAATTTCATTGTTGTTTATCAGTTCTTAGATAAAATGATACCTTGTATCAATATGCTTACCTTTTTTACGAAAGACGTGATTTCTTGATAGTGCAATAGCTGAATTATTGTAACAAAAAAATTGAGTTGGTTCATTTTGTTCATGCTATAACTTAGAAAGAGGTCTTCTCATATGTACATTTTGACATGCAGTTGTTTTTTTTGCAACATACTCTTAATCAACAGAGGATACAGTGACTATGGGATGCTTCTTTGACTCCCATGCTATTGATCCCGATCCAAAACTAAACAAATATCTAGATGTGCTCTTTCTACCCTCTATAGAACCTGAAAAATCACTGTCAGTATACCCTATCAACTTAAAATTTGAATTAGATGTATATTGGATACCAAAATGTTTTTTGTCTGGAAATACATAATAGAATCCTCTTTCCAACTTTCCAGTGGGTATTCTTTGGTGATTCCATAAATCTTGAAATCAAACTTACTGCAAACATTATATCAGGTCTTGTTGTACTTAAGTACATGAGACTTCCAACCAGTCTCTTATACAATGTTGGATCGAATTTTGACCCATCATCCTTCTTACTGATTTTTGATCTAGTTGCAATTGGAGTTACTGTTGGATTGTAATTCATCATTATGAATCTTTTCAATACATTATTTGCATACTTAGATTGATTAATAAAAATACCATCTTCAGATTGAGTTACTTCAATACCAATGAAATATTTCATCATTACTAAATCAGTCATCTCAAATTATGTTTTCATTGCTTTCTTGAACTCATATGCTGAAAGATCTCCAGGGAATATCAAATCATCCACATATAAGAAAACAATCAGTATTTTACCTTCGTGGTTTACCTTTATATACAGTGTTGGCTCACTTGGACTTTTGTTGAATCCTTCACTATTCAAGTATTCGTCAATTCTACTATTCCATACTCTTAGTTCTTGCTTCAATCCATACAATTCTTTCTTCAATATGTAGACCTTGTATTCTTTTCCATCAACTTCATTTCCAAGAGGTTGTCTCACATAAAATTATTCATCTAAAAATTGATTTAAAATTGTAGACATTACATCCATTTGATGTACATACCATTTATTATGAGAAGCAATAGCTAATACCATCCTTATCGTATCAAGTCTGGCCACTGGTACAAACGAATCATTATAATCAATCCCGGGTTGTTGACTAAACGCCTGAGCTACAAGTATTTCTTTGTATTTTTCAACATCACCATCAACATTTAACTTAGTCTTATAAATCCATTTGACACCAATGGAATTTTTATTATCAGGAAATTCTACAAGATCACAAGTATTATTTCTTTCTATGGCATCAATTTCTTCATATATTGCTTTCATCCTAACATCCTTTTTAGCAGCCTCGTCAAAATCTACAGAATCACATGCTATAAATGAAAAAATTGAAACTTGATCTACTTCCTTCTTCTGTTCATACAGTTCTCTTTAAATTCTAGTCTTTTGACCTCTGACTCTGTATCTCAATGACGCTAACGTAGTATTTGATTCCTTACTTACCTTTGATCTTGTTCCTTGTCGTCCACCAACACTTAAAATGGTTCACCATGTTCATGCGTTCTGGTTATTATGGAAGGTGTCGTTACTGCTAGTGTATGGTGAGTTGACCGTCCTCCATGTGTGCCCTGTTCATCTTCTTCATCTTTTGAGTGAGGTGCAATACTGTCCTCTACAATCAACTTATTAGTGCTCCCATCCCATGTGTCTTCTTCTTTAAATACCACATATCTGCTGATGACATTCCTCCTTGGTGATGGGATTATAGAGTCAGTATTCTTTATATTCTCCACTATATCCAATAAAAATGCATTTTTGACTTCTGTCATCTAAATTTCTTCTCATCTCTTCAGGTACATGTGCATAATCTATGCAACCAAAAAATATTAAATGAGATATGCTGCTACACTTACCACTCCATGCTTCTTGGGGAACTTGATCTTTCATGATCTTAGTTGGGATTCTGTTTAGAATGTATACTGAAAAAAAAAAAAAAACATCTTCCCAATATTCATTTAGAAGATTCTTCTCCTTCATCATACTTTGATCCATGTTCATAATGGTTCGATTCTTTCTTTCTGCTACTATGTTTTGCTATGCAGTGTAGCAAGCAGTAAATTGTCTTTTAATTCCATAATATTGACAATATTCCATAAATTCATTTGAAATATACTCACCTCCTTTATCTGATCTCAATACTTTAATAAATATGTTACTCTCTTTTTCATTCATAGCTTTAAAACTTTAAAACACATCAAAATCTTGATATTTTTGTTTCAACAAATACACACAAGTTTTCCTACTAAAATCATCAATGAACGTCATAAAATAAACATTACCAGTCAAAGAACGTGCTTGCATCGGTCCACACAATTATGTGTGTACCATCTCTAATGGTGCTTTTTCTTTGTATGAGACTCCAGAAATAAATTTCTCTCTATGATGCTTTCCCAATATGCAGCTCTCACATGAGCCTGATGGCTGCTCAGTATTGAACAATCCTTTTACTTTTTCCTTCTTCTGCAGGAAATCTAAACCACCAAAATGTAAATGGCCATAGCTTAAATTCCATAACCATGATTGATTTAAACTCTTGGTTTTATAATCAATGGAAGCATTCTATTCTGTTTCATCTCTACTATGGCTATCAACTGCTTAGTTGAATATTTATCATCAATAGTGCATATGTTCTTTTTAAAGATCACTCTGTATTCTTTATCAAACAATTGCCCAACAGTTCATAAATTACACATTATACCAGGAGCATAATAAACCTCATGTATAGTTATTCTTTCTCCATTCTTTGCATATACAACAATCACACCTTTACCATTAAATTTTACCTTAATGTCATTACTTGACTTCACTTCAAACTGAATGCCTTATATCTAGACTTGAAAATAATTCATTGTTTCTAGTCATGTGGTTGTTGCATGCGTTGTCCAAGAACCATATATCTTTTGAACTTTCATGGGTGACATTACAAGTCAAAAACATATGTGTTTCTTCATTTTCAGTCTCCTATGTGATGTGTGTAGACAACTTACTAGCATCTGCTTGCTTCTTCCAACATCTATTAGAAAAATGCCCAAATTTCTTATGGTAAGAACATTGAACTTTCAATCTGTCATACCATTGATTTATTGGCTTCTCAGCTATGCTACTACTCCCCCTTATGCTAGAAATATCATGTTGTAACTTTTATTCAGATTTTGGATCATTTTTGTCGTCACTATGATGAGCACTTCCTCCTCCTCTTCCTCTGCCTCTACCTATAGTAACATGTAACTGAGATTTAAAATAATTTTCTAATGGAGTATCATCATACTTGCTCATTATTTATTCATGAGAAATAAAAGAACCAATCATCTCATCAATGTGCATTTGACTAAGATTTTTAAATTGTTCACTTGGAGCAACCACTACTTCAAAATTCCGTGGCAAACATCTTATCAATTTTTCAATCACACGTCGATCTGAGAGGTATTCACCATACTTTCGTAGCTGGTTTACAACATTCATGACTTCTGTCATAAAATTATCAACAACATCGTTGTCCTTCCTCTTCATATTCTCAAAGTCTCTTCTCAATTTCCACAACTTAACATTCTTCACCTTGGTCACAACTTGATAGCATAGTTCAAGAGTGTCCCAAGCTTTATTTGAAGACTCGACTCTTGATATATTTGGAAAAATGGATTCACTCAGGCCTTGCTGAATAATACCAAGAGATTTATTATCCTTCTTCCCATTTTCTTTCAACAGAACACATCCAACATTTGACAAAGCCAATTCAGCAGCTTGATCAGCTGGTTCTGGATACCCAATCACAACAAACTCCCAAATATCCTGAGTGCGCAGGATAGTTCTCATCTTAATAAAACATGTATAATAATTTATTTTAGTCAACACAGGAATTTGTAGCTTCCCTACACTGCTGTTAGTATCCATATTAAATAAAAGAACATTAACCAAGCTCTGATAATACTGTGGGGAAGGCAGGGGAGTGTTGTTCTCATCCTGAGAGATAATTTAAACTTCACTTACAACTCGAATCAACACTTATAACACTGTAACAGCTGGCTGTTATAGCTGACATAGCTCTCAAAACTTAAATCAATTCCTACAGGACTGTAACAGCTTGGTTGTTATTTCTAATTGTACTCTCTAGATGGTGTTCTAGCTAGTTGTTATAGCTGACAGTCGCCTACAACACAACAATAACTCAGTTGCAGCTAACTATTTAGAAACTTTATTATAACCCCTATGTCCATAAACTTAACACAAGTATTCTAATTGATCAATAAACCACATTAACCTAAATAAACTCAGATTTCTTCAACTATTACAGTAAACAAAACTGAGCTTTTCACACTAAAAAAAGCAGAGTAAAAATAAAAATTACACGGTAAAATTCAGAGTTTCAACTCTGTATTTATTTCTCTATTTCTCTATCTGTTGTGTGTTTAATCAAAATTACATTGCAAATATTTATACATTTTATGGGTAAGTCGGTCATTAACTTCTAATTAACCCTTCATTATACAAAAACAGAATTCATAATTTATGATTTACAGTCTGACAAAAAAAAAAAATTGTGTTGCCTCTTCAGAAAATTAGATCCCCTCTGTTGGCATATTAAAATGGATTTTCATGATTTAATAATTTTATGTCTGTCAGGTGGTGAGGTGATGTGGCAGTTCTGCGACGTTGTTGTGGCGGATAATATGTGAAGTAGTTATCAGCTCCAACATTACTTACACCATAATGGTTGTCATTAATCTAAAAAATGTTGACTATATGCTAAAAATATTCCGTATGAAGCATATAGATAATTTCATTGAAAACTAATGGAGAGTGTGGTTGTATGTTTTTCACTAGTAATATGGTGAATATTTTTGGTTCTTATACAAGGGTTGTTGTAAAATATGATAAGGGATAAGAAGCTATTTTCCAATCATAATGAATTATTATTATTTCAGGTAAAGCTTGTAAATGATATTGAATTTTCTTGAACTTTTATTTTAATTTTAATTTGTAGAAATACTGAAGCACTTGAAATCAATGAACAATCATACACATAATAATTCACACATAAAACAACATATACTTTGGGGAAACCTTGAAAACAATGAGGGGAAAAACTCAAAAAAATATTCCTTAGTATAATGATAGATAGAATAGAATGTCTTTTCAATTGTATATTACATCTGACACCCTTGGTGTATTATAAGAGAGAATTCAAACACTCTAGGTGTAATCATCACATATCAATAGAGAGGAGAGAAGGATTGGATGATCAAATTGTATGCCTTGCACACAATTTAACCTGCAACTTTTGGTCTCAAGAAGAGAATAATGAATTCTTGCATGGGAGAAAGTGATCTCATGCAAAAGATAGGAAATGCATGCATAAAGAATTATCTTTGCACCTCGATCTCATCAATTCTATATTAACAACATTGCAATACCTTGTCATCATTGACATATATATTTTCATTTTGACTTTAGGATGAACTCTCCTTCCAATTGGATGTTAAACCGCTTAGTTAGGATGCTAACTCAAGTGTCATCATGTATGTGTCATAAATTAAGTGTCATCTTTTAGTTTAACTAAAGTGTTGTCATGCAAAAAAATTTAGTTAACCAGATCTTCATATTAACACTAAATTAATTCTTCTAACTGAATATCTTTTTTATCGCACCACTCAAGTGATCAATTTGATTTCTCCTTAATTAGCAGAATTATTCCTTGTTAATATCACTTTTAGTTAAACAATTCAATTTCTCCTTAATATACTGAAGTCCTTATTATGAGAAATTCAAATTCTCTCTAATCTCAATGCAACTTATCTTTATCTATTATCTTATATGCATGGTCCACATGAGCCAACCTTAATTTATCTATAATATCAGTTATACTAAGGATAATTGTCCATTGATGTGATCATATTATTTTACTATGGTTTTAAGTGGTCATATGCTAATGTAATTCAATCTAGAGGTGGTCAACCTATAGAGAAGACTTAATAGGTCATCCATCTAGAGTGACCATGGTTAGTGATACATCACACAACATTCATGCTTCGACATGCAAAGCATTGCCTCTACACATGTGGATTAGACTTCACACACAAGTATTTAGTATTTTCCAACAAGATTTTACAACATCACCACTTTGACATATCAAATTACATTCCTCAACACATAAGGCTTATCCTTTACACATAAGGTTTCTTATTCATTCTTGATTACAACTCAATAATATACTCAAAGTTTCATGAGTCCAACTCTCACTTCCTAAGTCACTACCTCAACACATGAGACCCAATCCTAGCACACAAGATTGGCTTGGAGAATGACTCATGATGCTATAACTTTAAAAAACAAGACACACTTTCCAATACTAAGTGAAAACTTCATTTTGAACACCTGAAAAACCGATAACATAAGTCAATTTTCGTTGCATATTGTACACTTGGTTTAGAACATACTTTGACTATTTTTAAAGCTAGTTGCGTTGGTGTAATCTAATGAGGATCCATTTTGACATGTTATATTAATAGAAAACTGAAAAAAGGCATCCCTTGTAACATACCCATAAAACCTACGGAAAGTGCGTAAAACAAAAATTATTCTCATACAATACATGATATGAGTCAGACCATTTTATTCATTCCTTGTTGTACATATATTAACCATAATCTATCTTCTTATCACAAACCTGCCTTAAGGTTCTTCGACCTCATGTATGATACATCAAACATAAAAAAAATACCAAGAACTCTAGGAATGATATCCTTAGGATCCATCCTTTCATCCTCTAACTGGTCGGGTTCTGAAAATTTAAGTTTAGAATTCTTCCACATAAATCCTTCGGTAACTCCACTTCGATAATGTGGATTGTGGATGGCGAAAATTCTTAACTGGGATATGATTCTACCCTTCTACAATCTCTCTTTCACAATGCATATTGCAAATTGCGGAAACACCACTCTATTACAAATTTTACCCTTCCATAATTCCTCTTCGACAACGTGGATTGCGGATTGCGAAAACCACATCATCCATTACCATTTTACCCTTCCGCAATTTCACTTCCACAATGTGGACTAGGAATTGTGGGAAACTCATAATTCTTTACAATTTTACTTTTGCACAACTCCTCTTCCATAATGCATATTGCAGATTGCGGAAAACACATAAACCCTTATGATTTCACCCTTCCGCAATTCTTCTTCCACAATGTGGGTTGCAGATTGCGGAAAGCACATCATTCCTTACAATTTTACCCTTCCACAACTCCGCTTCTGTAATGTGGGTTTCTGATTGCAAAAATTATTTAGACTCACGATGAATCCCTCCTTTGAAATTCTGCTTCCGCAATGCAGATTACAGATTGCGAGAACACTTAAATACTCCACTATCTCTCCTTCCATCGTTCCACATCTGCAATGTGAATTATGGATTGCGGAACACTTAAAATATTTACCAAACCACGTTCCACAAATATGCTTTTGCAATGTATATTACGGATTGAAAAAAGTACTTATTCTTGTTATAATTTTCCCTCTGCTTTTCAGCTTCCGCAATGCAGATTGCAGGATACAAAATCACTTAGTTTCTTCAAAAAATTCAAGCTTCCGCAAGCCTTTTGGCCTAAGTTTTACACTTAATTTTCTCTATGTTTTCTTGGGTAAAACCAAGGGATATCAACCTTTGATGGCTTCACATCCTTAGGCTGTGTTATTTACTTAAAGCAAGTTCATGCTTAGGAAGGAATAGTGGGGTTTAGTAGCCAGTTTCTTAATAAAGTACAACTGACACAATTTCATTCACAACTTTACCATTCATATAGCAACTAATAGTATCACATAATAGCTTCACTAAACTGGAAGGGATTTAATCCCAGACAACACTTAGACTTCCCATGGGGGTCGCTTACACTGGGCATTAATAGTAGAGCAATAAATCATCCAAGAAACTCATTACGGAAACAATATTACACTATTACTAAGACCATATGAACAAGGTTAGGCCTAGTCCTTTAGAATAAAGCATGTGTATTATACCTGTTGGAGAAAACATATAACCAAATGCAAGTCACATTCGCTCAAGAAAAGCATGAGTATTTGACCAAACACAATTTTCAAACTTCAGGTCTTAATGTAGGCATCAATAACTATCAAATACATTTTCTAGGATCCAAGCCTTAGTGCAAGCAGTAATGAACCAACAAATATAGTTACTAGGATACAGGCCTTTAATGCAACAACTATGAGCCAACAAAAAATTCCATCAACAATTACAAGCTTTAGTTCTTAGGAAACATAAATAGTTCCATGTATTAAAACAAAAGTAACCAATACATGCTCTAGATACTAAAATAGAGGCAAAAAAACATGTTCTATATATATACTGAGCTCAACCTTTTGCAACAATTTAGACATATAAGGAACCTAGTGGTACAACAGTCGAATGAAGAGGGCACAACCACGTTCCACCCAACCATAGGTTAGGCACATATGTTCTCTGTATTCAATCCTGAGATAAACTATGATTTCCAAACGTAGAAACATCCAACCTCAGGTCCAGTTTGTAGCCTCCCCTCCCCTTTACATCAGCATATAAGGGAGGAATGTGAATTTACTATTTTTTCTAATACAACAATGTCCATGTAACCACGTGCCCATACACCTGACTAGTATGCATAATAATTTAAAATTTATTATTTCTTTCTCTTTAAACATATTCATGGGTTATGTTCATGCTTTAACATTCCTGATTAAGCCTAAAAACCATTGTAACAAACGTTTTGCAGTGGAAAAATCCACTTAGAAACCAGAAAATTTGTTTCCGCACTGAAAATGACTTTTTTGACTTCCTCCTTCCGTCTTTCGATTTCCAATTTCGGGTAGTAGGAATCCTCAAATGCAGTGTGCTGACTTGTCACTTCTCCTGTTTCCAAATTTTTTACTTCCGATTTTCGACTTTAGGTAGAGGAAATCCTGAAATGCGGTATGCTCACTTGTCAGTCTTTTGCTTTCCGACTTTCGACTTCCCAAATTTTGATTTCCAAATTCAAGTAGCGAAAATCCTAAAATGTGGTATGCTTACTTGTCACTTCACCTCTTTCCAACTTTTGAATTTCTGACTTCCGGCTTCAGGATTTGAACTTCGGAGGTTCTGAGATACAATACCTTTACTCATTCGCTTTCCTCTTTCCTCTTTCCGATTTCTAAATTTTTGACTTTAGAAGTCTAAAGATACGATACCCTTACTCATTCACTTTCCTCTTTCCACAAGCCAACTCTGGGATGTGGAAATCCACGAAATGACTCCTTTATCTTTTTTTTCCCGCTTTTCAACTTCTGACTTTTCGCTTTCTGTTGGACGATACCGAGGTGCAAAAAACCAAATTTTTTCCTTAACCTTTTTATGTTTTGTCGTTCTCCACCTTCTGCAGCGGGCTTGGGGTTCCGAAATATACACTTTTCCTTGTCTTTTTCCACATTTTTCTCCTTTTTACTTCCGACTTCCACCTTCCACATGAGGATCTCGGAGTGTGGAAAAACAGATCTTACCTTACGATAGCCAATTTTGACTCTTTGTACAGGTATCCAACCTCAGTAATCATAAGAAAAATGCAGTGGAAATATAAGGCATATACAGATGCAAAATGCAGGGAAATTTAACAACACTAAACTCTACTTAGATATTTAATAAGCATTCAACATATTCAATACATTCATAAGAAAATACATTGAATAAATAATAGAACAAAGAATACTTATCTTGAAGATGAATTTTTCCCGCAACTAGTTATGTCCCTACAACGTTCCACCCAACAATGGCCAGTTGTGTTCATCAATTTCTCAACACAACTGCACCCTCGAGCTGGGCATGATTTCCACAAGGAACTAGGGAATAACAGGAACACACATAGCCATAACGTAGCAAACATGGTCAATCCAACCTACACTTGGGTTTATCAGACTATTTAGCCAAGCCAATAAACAATTGGGTTTATCAGGCTACTCAGCCAAGCCATCTAATAGTTGGATTTATCAGATTGTGAGAATTCAAGCCAACTAATAGATGAATTTATTAGGCTACTTAGCCAATCCATCACACTGCTAGGCTTATTAGGCTACTCATGGCAAGCCAAATCATGGTTGGGTTTATCAGGTTTTCCAGCGAATATCACACATGACCAAATGCACATCAAGACACAACCAAGTCAACACACCATTGGGCTTATCAGGCTTCTCAACCAAGCCAATATATGATTGGGTTTATCAGGCTGTCGAGCCAAGCCAATATACAATTGGTTTTATCAAGATGACAACCAAGCCAATCTATGTTTAGGATTATGAGGCTGCTAAGGTAGTGGAAAGGTAGAATGACTAAGCTAGTGGCTCATTCACAGATCTAGGAAGACCTCCACAATATGTATTTGGCTTGGCTTCCACAATAAATACACACCCAACACAAGGAAGTATGGCCTTCTCTTCTACACAGTCCCTATGGCTATACCTTCCCTTCAAATGCCCTTCAGGATGTGCATAGAAGATTCACCATCCACTCTTATCTTTTTGTGAGGTTAATCTTTTCACTAGGTTTATCAATCCAATTCAGCGTCTCTTCCACTCCTAAGTCTTTCATATAGTTTAGACCCAAACCAGGGTGCAAATAACAACAAACCACAAGGACACACAACAACACAGGGCTCCACTCTGTAACACAAAAAACCAAGGTTCCATACCACTCACTATGTAAGACAAGAGAAACAAAGTTTCACTTGTACACAAGATACCAGGATTCCATACCACTCTGTAGCACAAAAAAACACTGTAACCCAACAACTGTGGTTACCAACGAAGGGTAGGTGAAGAGATACATGCAGAATGTGAAACAAATGCCCCTTCTAGCTATTGATGCATCTACAGGATGAAACTCCATGTGAATACAAATAATCAAGTTGAATTCATGAGTGAAGGAGGATAACACTACTGAAAAAAATGTTCCATGACTCTGGATAGTCGAATAATGAACTCCCCCTTAGAATGGAATGGAAGAATAATAAAAAACGTTATGGGCCACTTTGAAATTAATGACTAGATGGGCACTCATTCATTTGATTACTTACTTCAGAAGAAAGAATGTGGCTTCCCCCAACTGCCATGCCTCACTCTTCCCAAGTCATTAATTTCCTCAACCACTCTTCTAGAAGAAATGAATGATTAAGTATAGAGGACAAAAAGGATATATGATAGCTTATGGCTTCTCACCCTATTGGATGAAGGGTTTAGTTAAATCACCTCCCTATGCCTTGTGAAATCATGCCCCCATCTCTTTCGTTGCAGTGCATAGCTAGTTCTAGTATTTTTTGAAATTTCATATTTACATGATATCTTAAAAATATACCGTTCATGAGCAACATGAGAACCATCGGCATCAACCTTGATCGTTGATACACAAAACACCAAATCAATTCTAGGGCCTTAGCCTTGAGCTCCTCGCCATGATTTAATAACAATAATTACATCATGTACAATTTTAATACCATGGGGTCAAAACTAGGGTATTACATTCCCCTCCCCCTTACATTTCCATTGTAATCAGTTCTCTACAAAATTGAACAAAAATAGATGTTTCTATCACATGCCATCATCCAGCTCCCATGTAACCTCATCAGGACCACAGTCCTTCCACTACACCTTTACCTGTCCAATGGCTCAATCCTGGAGCATTGTGACCTTCTTGTCAAGGATGCACAATGGATCAGTTTGAAACTCTCCCTTGGGTTCCATTTGTATCACATCTCAATTAATCACATGGTTAGGATCATGTACATATTTCTTAAGAAAATAAATGTGAAAAACATTATGATCTCTAGTTCTAGCAAGAAATGCAAGTATATATGTAATTGGCCCTATTCTTTTGAGCACTTCAAAAGGCCCACAATATCTAGGTGACAACTTGTAACAACTTCCAAGTTTCAAGGAACTCTTCTTGGGCCTCTCTCTAAGGTAAAAATGATCTCCAACACTAAACTCTCTATGAACTCTATGCTTGTCTACATAACTCTTGTGTCTATCTTGCACTTCTTTCACGTTCTACCTATTCTTTGCAACCTCTTCCTCCATTTTCTTGAGCAATTTTGGACCTAGCATAATCATGTTCATTGGATTATCCCAAGTCAATAGTGTCCTACACCTTCTCCCATATAGATCTTCATATGGACTCATTCCCAAAAATGCTTGTTGTCCATTATTATATGAAAATTCTACCAAGTGTAAATAATACTCCCACTTTGATGGTTTGTCCATCACATACATGCGAATCATGTCTTTAAGCACTTGATTTACTCTCTCTTTCTATCCATAATTTTGAGGATGGTAGGTGGTGCTAAAGTTCATATTTGTACCCAAATATGCAAACAAACTTTTCCCAAAATTGGAAGTAGACTTGGTATCCCTCTCAAAAAATATTTTCTTGGGAAAACCATGCAATCTGAAAATTATATTTCATGAATATTTTTGCAATGGAATCATCCTCATATGTATACTTGACCAGTACAAAATGTGATTCATTTTTCAACTTATCAACCATAGCCATGATGGATTGTCTCACAATCATTGGCAATCATGTAAGAAAATCCATGGAAATAACTTCCCATATTGATTCTGAGACTGGAAAAGGCTGCAATAAACATGTTGGGTATTGATGCTCAACCTTCACCGACGGACATTTCATGCACTTAGAAATATACTCACAAATGTCCTTTTTCATTCATAGCAAAAAATACTACTTTCTGGATATAGAAATTGTTTTATGATACCCTACGTGACCAGAATATGGAGCTTGATGGATTTCATCCATAATAATTCTTCTCTAGTATTCCACATTTGAAATATAATTTATGTTCCTATAGGTAACAAGTTCATCTTCTTCCAATTTATATCCATCATACTTCTTTTCAAGGATTTTCTATTGCAACTTGTCCTTTATTTGCACATACATTTCATCCTCATCAGTATGATTATTAATTTGCTATCTCAAAACTAGTTGGAAAGTACTAATATATGCCACATGCATTTCATGCACCTTCCTGCTCAGTGCATCAACCGCCTTGTTTTCTTTTCCTTTTATGTGCTTGATTTCAAAATCAAACTCACACAAAAACTCCAACCATCTAGCTTTCCTAGCATTTAAAGTTGGCTGATCAAACAAGTATTTCAAACCACTGTGGTCTGTCCTTGGCTCAAATTTTCTTCTGATTAAGTAATATCTTTATATCTTGAGAGCATGAACTATGGCTGCAAGTTCTATATCATGAGTAGCATAGTTCTTCTCATGCTCCTTCAACTTTATGGACTCATAGCATACCACAATGGTTTTCGTGCATAAGAACTCCTCCAAGTCCTTGATTTCATGCATAAGTACACACCACAAGGTCTTTTTCCAAGTATGCAATTTTTAGAATTGGTGGGCTTGTAAGAAGATTCTTCAACTCATGGACGCTTTCTTCACATCTTGGTATCCATTCAAACTTTATCCCCTTCTTTTGCAAAGAAGTGATTGGGTGTGAAACCTTGGAGAATCCTTTAATGAACCTTCTCTAGTATCCTACAAGTCCCATAAAAGATCTCACATATGTCACATTTCCTGGGGTTGTCCAATTCATGAAGGCATAAATCTTTTCAGGGCCCACAGATATTCCTTCCTCTGAGATAATGTGACAAATAATGAATTTTATCTTTATAAAAGTCACATTTTCTCAACTTTGCAAACACCTTGTGATTCCTTAGCAATTTCAATGTCAGTCCCAAATGTTCTTCATGCTCTTCTTCATTTTTAGAATAAATAAGCAGGTCATCAACGAATACAAGAACAAATTTTTCTAGATACTTGCTAAAAGCACTATTCATGAGGCACATGAATGTAGCTAGTGCATTTGTGAGACCAAATGGTACCACCAAAAACTAAAAGTTCCCATACCTTATTCTAAAGGTTTCTTATGAATATATTTATCTTTGATTCTTACCTGATGGTAACGAGGCCTCAAGTCAATCTTTGAAAATACCTTTGATCCTCTAATTTGAACAAAAAGGTCATCAATTCGAGGTAAAGGGTAGTTATTATTCACAATAACCTTGTTCAATTATGTATAATCAATACATAACCTGAGTGTCCCATTTTTATTTTTCACAAATAGAACTGGTGCTCCCCATGGGGACACACTCGTCCTAATATACTTATTTTCCAACAGCTCTTGCAGCTGCATTTTTAGCTCTAGAAATTATGGTGTGCTCATCCTATACGGTTTATTGGACAGTGGTGCTGCTCCAGGAACATGGTCAATTGTAAAATCAATGTATCTTTTCATAGGAAGTCCAGGAATTTCGTCAAGAAAAACACCCCTGAATTTTTGCAATACATGAAAGTCATCCAACCTAGGATATTTATTCTTTGTTGCCTCCAAAACATGGGTTGCATACAATTTGTAACCTTTCCTACATAACTAATTGAGCTACATTGCTGAAATATTCCTAATAGAAATTACCTTTGGAATGCCTCTTACAACCCTTGGGTTTCCTTCTTCATCCATGCATTCAAATGTCCTGTTGTAGCAGTCAAGATTAACTATGTTCACTTCTAACCAGTCCATTCCAATAAGAATATCATAGGAACCAAGTGGAAGAACATTCAAGTTTGCATAAGTGAATAACCCATCCATGACTAATGGGGATTTATCTACCACTAAATTAATGTTTCTCTTGGTTCTAGTGGGTAGCTGAACAAACAATGATTTTCTATGCTTTAATTTATTAAAATAACAAATCTCAATAATTATAGGAGTGATACAACTATGAGTAGATCTAGGGTCAATCAAAATAGAAACAGATTGCTCAACAATATTACCTTCAAATTCAACCACAATTGATTGATGATCTATTTGGTTTTCCTATAGGGATACATAAATACTAGAGATGGTCCTTGCTATTTGAACCACTATTTTAGATCCTTGGATGTTGTGAGATTTCCTTACATACCCCTTCTCATGCAGACAGTTCCTGCACATATGGTTTCCTCCACATCCCCAACATCAGAGTGGTTCTATTAGATCCTTTGGATCTCTTGTCCTATCTTCCATCACTCTTGTTTCCTTAGTCACGGCTTGTGATGGATGCCTTTGCTGATTTCAAAAGTGAGAAGGTTTGAAACCTTTATTCCTTTGGTCAAAATTTTCATTCCTCTTGTCCTTCAATGCCCTATAGAAACAAGGTTTTCTTTCCTTCTAGTCGCAACAATACTTGGCCTTCCTTACAACATCTTCTAGAGTTCGAGTTTCATCAAACTGAATTTTTTCTTTGTATGGATGAGGTAATCCACTTAGAAAAATATGAATTTTCACTTTATCATCTCGACATACCTTAGCAGTTCCAAGAAATTGTTTGCACATTCTTCCATGGTTAGTTGTACAATTTCAGCTCATGGAACTCTTTAATGTTATCATCATAGTACCTATCATAGAGATTCTTCTTCTTGAAATATTTCTTGAACTTTTTCCACACAATCTTTCTGTCATTGATCTTTCTCACTTTCTTGAGGTGCTCCCACCATATAGATTCTCTTCCATTAATATTGAATATGGATTCCCTTTCCTTCATATTTACCGAGTAGTATTGGACTTGGAAATACTTTTTCATCCCAAGAAGCCAAGCTTCAACTTCTTGACAAATATTTACCTCACCGTTGAATGTAGGAGGATTTTATTTCTTAAATTCCACATGTGAATTGTTCTGGTAACACCTCTTTCTCTTATTCCTATGACAACAAAATATTGAACCCCCAATGGATTTTTCAGAGTCAGATGATACACTAGAAGACCTTTTTCTTCTTTTGGAACTGCTCCTACTTCCATTTGAATTTACTTCCCAATTCCTAGGATTCATCTTCCTTTGGATGTCTGTAAAACTTTGCAGCATGGCTGCGTTAAACTGATTCTGCTCTTCCTGAGCTTTAATCGTCCTGTCATTATCTTCTCTGCAACTTTGCAATTCCACCCTTAGGATTCTCATGGTGGCTACAATATCTGGGGGAGTCTCTTGATATATTCTCCCATTAGATTATGTTTCAGCATTCTCAACTCGAATGTTCTCCCCCATAGAATATGCCTTGAGCTCATAGGGATCCCTTCCATCATTCATATTTTTTATTCTAATGGCTGAGCCAAAACCAACTTTTCCAAACTGCACTATAACTCCACAAAATGTGTTAATAAACACCTTTATTAGCTATGTAAGAATTTCATACTTTAAAAACCACTTATCGATTGTTCGCTGCAATTTTTATCTCTGCAAACTATCCAAATTATCCCGTTTAGTCCCAATGTTGTAACCAATATATCTTAGAACTATTAATTTGGCCCATCTACGCCCAATATTATGACCAATAGCTCTAAAAACTATTCACTTGGCTCATCTAGGTCCAATGTTGTAACCAATATCTCTGAAAACTATTCACTTGTCCCATCTAACCAATATCTCTGATACCATGCTATAGATTCCCCTCCCCTCTACATCAACATATAAGGGAGGAACGCAAATTTAATGCTCTCTCTGATACCACAATGTCCATGTACCCATGGGTCCATACACCTTACTGATATGCATAATAATTTAAAATGTCTTGGTTCTTTCTCTTTAAAAATTATCATGGGTCATGTTCATCCTTTAACATTCATGCTTAAGCATAAACACCACTGGAATAATCGTTCTGTAACAAACAAATCCACTCTGCAACCAGAAAATTCATTTCCGCAGTGAAACTAACTTTTTCGACTTTTGCCTTTCGTCTTTCGATTTCCAACTTAGGGTAGCAGGAATCCTGAAATGCGACATGCTCACTTGTCACTTCTCCTCTTTCCAACTTTCGACTTTTTTACTTTCGATTTCCAACTTTGGGTAGAAAAAATCCTGAAATAAGGTATGCTCACTTGCCACTTTTCCACTTTTCGACTACCAACGTCTTGACTTCCAATTTCTGACTTTGGGTAGTGGAAATACTGAAATATGGTATGCTCACTTGTCACTTTTTCACTTTCTGACTCCTGAATTTCTGACTTTTGTCTTCGATCTTCAGACTTCAGAAATCCCAAGATACAATACCTTTACTTGTTCACTTTCCACTTTATGACTTCTGCCTTTCAACTTCGGAATTCTTGAGATACGATACCCTTACTCATTCAATTTCCGCTTTCCGAATTCTGACTTTCCACTTTCCATGGGCCGATTTCAGGATGTAGAAATCCACGAAATGACTACTTTATCTTTTGGTTTCCCTCTTTCCATCTTCCGACTTTCCTCTTTTTGCAGGATGATACCAGGGTGCAGAAGACAAAATTTTTTCCTTAACCTTTTTTTGTTTTTCATATTTTTTCCTTCTGACTTCCGCCTTTCACAGTGGGATTGGGGTGTGGAAATATAAAACTTTACCTTGTCTTTTTCCCCATTTTCCTCCTTTCAAATTCTAACTTCCACCTTCCACAGGCAGATCTCGAAGTGCGAGAAAACACATCTTACCTTAATATAACCACATTTTGACTCTTTGGCCAAGTATCCAACCTCCATGATCATAAGAAAAATGTAGTGGAAATGCAAGGCATATACAGATGCAAAATGCAGGGACATTTAACAACAATAAACTCTACTTAGATCTTTAATAAGCATTCAACATATTTAGTACATTCATAAGAAAATACATTGCAGAAATAATACAACAGAGAATAATTATCTTGAAGATGAAGTTGTCCCACAACTATCTATGTCGCTGCAATGTTCAACCCAACCATAGGCTAGTTATGCTTGTCAATATCTCAACACAACATCCACCCCTGATCTGGGCATGATTTCCATAAGGAACTACAGAACATCAGGCTCACACATAGCCATAACATATCAAACATAGTCAAGTCATGCTACAGTTGTGTTTATTAGACTGTCCATCCAAGCCAATACATAATTTGATTTATCAAAATGCAAGAAACCAAGCCAATAAATTGATGGGTTTATCAGGCTACTCAGCCAAGCCAACTAACAGTTGGGTTTATCAGACTACAGGTGGTCAATCCAACATTCACATTGAGGACCAACCAAGCCAACTAACAGATGGGTTTATCAGGGTACTCAACAAAGACATCACACTGCTGGGTTTATGAGGCTACCTAGCCAAGCAAACTAATAGTTGGGTTTATGAGGATCTATATCTAAGGATCACACATGGCCAAATGCGCATCAAGACACAACCAAGCCAACACACCATTGGGTTTATCATGTTTCTCATCCAAGATAATATACGATTAGGTTTATCAAGATTCCTAACTAAGCCAATATACAATTGGGTTTATCAGGCTGTCATCCAAACCAATCTATGGTTGGGTTTATCAAGCTGCTAAGGCAGTTAAAAATTAGAATAGATAGGCTAGTGGCTCATTCACATAGCTAAGGAAACATCCATAAGATCTATCTGTCTTGGCATCCACAATATATACACACGCAACAAAATAAAGTATCCCCTTCTTTGCTACACAGTCCCTCAGGCTATACCTTCCCTTATAGTGCTCTTCAGGATGTGCATAAAAGATTCACCATCCACTCTTATCTTTTTGTGATGTTCCTCTCTTCACTAGGTTTATCAATCCGATTCAACGTCTCTTCCACTCCTAAGTCTTCCATACAGTTCAGACCCAAAACAAGAAACACATAACAACAAACCAGAAGGAGACACAACAACACATGGCTCGACTTTGTAATATAGACAACCAAGGTTCCATACTACTTACTCTGTAACACAAGAGAAATAAGGTTTCACTTTTACACAAGAGACCAGTGTTCTATACCACTATGTAACACAGAAAAAAACCGTAACCCAACAACTAGGGTTCCTAGAAAAGGATAGGTGAAGAAAAACATGTAGAATGTGAAATGAACACCCCTTCTAGCTCTTGATACATCTGCAGGATGAAAATCAACGTGAATCCAAATAATTGAGTCGAATTCATGCGTAAATGAGGATAAAACTTATGAACAAAATGTTTTGCGACTCTAGATAGTCCAATAATGAACGCCCCTTGGAATGGAATGTCATAATAATAAAAAACATTCTAGGTGACTCCGGAAATGATGGGATGTGCATGCATTCACATGATTACTTCCTTTAGAAAAAAGAATGTGGCTTTTCCTAGGCCTCAGACTGTAGGTTGGCTTAGTCATGAAACCGACTACCATGCCTCACTCTGCCCAATGCATTAACTGCCTCAACCTCTCTTCTGGAACAATTGAATGAGTGAATACAAAGGATGAAAAGGGTATATCAGAGCTTATGGGTCCTCTCATAGACATTTGTTCTCATGCTATCGGGTCAATGGTTTAGTTAACTTTCCTCCCTATTCCTTGTGAAATCATGCCCCCGTCTCTTTTGTTGCAATGCATAGCTAGTTGTGGTATTTTCATAAATTGCATATTTACATAATATCACAAAAATATACCATGTCTGACCATCACAAGAACCATCGGGATCAACCTTGATCGTCGATACTCAAAAAACCAAATCAATGGAAGGGCCTTGGCCTTGAGATCCTTGCCATGATTTAGTAACAATAATTACATCATGTACAATTTAAATACCATGGGGTCAAAATCGGGGTATTACACAGTTCCTCAGTTCGAAACCACTTCCTACCACAGAGTATTCACCCACAAGGGTTCCTTCTTTCCTCCATACTTAGCGGTTCCTTTCCTCCCCGCAGATACTCCCATTATAGTTTTAGTTTTTTTGTCTTTTGTAGATATGTCCCATTCCCCAAGGAATCTTCATCAACTATTGTGTCCCCTTATTTCTCCAGGGTCTGTCAAGCGCCATTATGGTGTTCTGGTTCCTGGTGTACTTTCCCTGAGGTTAACTCTTCCACTGTTCACCACTCTCACACGCATAGTTTCCTCATTTAACATGGTCGACCCCAACATTTATCGTTTCATTAAAATAAAAAAATTTGATTACATATGTCCTGTAAGTACTTATTGGCGGTTTCCAGAAACAACCAATATTTAAAAAAATAAATAGCAAATTAAAATATTACATAGAAATTTCTATCTGTTGGGGGATATTACATCCTCGCCCCCTTTAATTCAACATCACTAGTGTTCTTATTATTCTTCCATAGCTTCTGGAAATAAATCACACACTTCTTTTGAAAAAATTCCTCTAATTCCCAAGTCACCTCCTTTGGGCTAAGAGCTTCTATTGCACCTTGATCTGAGAGACGACCTGCTTCTGAATTATTGTTTCTTACTGTCCAGAATTGTGTAAAGGCTCCACATTTTAGCATGTATTCGATGACTTGAATTTCTCGTTTTGTTTGTTCATTTGTTTCAGGGTGATAACTAGTGTCGAAGTTCATCTTAGTTTCTAACCATGCAAAAAAATATTTTAAATATCTTGATGTAAACTTAACATCTTGGTCAGGAATTACCATATTCGGTACTCTACGAAGTCAGAATACTTCCCTCAGGAATATATGTGCAATATTGATAGCTTCATGAGTTGACTTCATAGGAGTAAAAATATTAGACTTACTTAACATATTCTACTACAACCATAATTGAATCATGTTGCTTTTTGTATGAATGGAAAACCTATGATGAAATACAAGGATATTACATCGCATTTTCCCTTCACAAATGGGCATATTTTGTAACAAACTTGCTGGATTCTGATGTTCATCCTTCACATGTTGACACCCCACGACTTTAGATAGATAAACAATGAGGTCTACCTTTTATCTAGCCAAAAGAATTGCTTCCTAATGCTGCCACCATCTCTTAGTAACCAGGGTTTCCTATTCACATAAGCATATGTTTTTAACTCCTCAGGTATCTTGATTTGATTTTAGATAACAATGGAACCCCCCAGTCTTTTCCCCAAGGGCATATTTCACCATCTTTCCTGCATGGCATACAAGTAGGAAGTACACATGGGACATGTCATCATAAAAAAATTAATCATAACCTTAATTAAATTTCCCAAACATAAGGCTTGTGTCATTGTGTTTGTTTCTTGTATTCCAGAATACATGGTTTTCTGCAATGTATCTCCTGACATGATTCCTAACATCAAACAATTAGTAACATAGTTACTCAAATCAAAATATGAATTTTCAATTATGTATCCTATGGAAATTAGATTTCGCAACCATGAGGTCATCCTCATATTGTTTGTCTCTAGTAAGTGGAAGCTCTTACCACTATCACTTACACTTTCTTCCCAAAACCTGGTCAACCATACATAAAATAGCATCTCAACACAATTCTAGAATAGAAAATTTTCAAAACAAAAATTTACCAATAAGTTATGTTTATAAACTAGATTTCACTGCCATGAGATCCTTCTCAAAACATTTTTCCTTTTTACCTGGTGGATTCTTGTATTTATTTCATTCAGAACAACCATATTTCCATGTCCAAGCCATTCTTCCCTCAATCTAAAACTTCCAATTGTGTATACAATTATGAGTACTCCTGCATACAATCCTTTATCACACGAATTACAATGATACTCAAAATTACAACACTTAGTAATTAGTGTGGACACTATTGAGTTATTTTATATGCATCATTAAAATTGCAAGATATTTCACCTTATTTATGAAAATAAAATAAAGCTTCCAATACTCATGATTACATAATCATACTCGATACAATCTTGTCCTCCCAACAAACCATTCTCGTAAAAATCAAACATGACTACCATTTTCCATGCAATTCCTTGCTTTGTATTCATAGCATTTCATGAAATGATATAATAATTTCCACTAATTATATCATTTTACTATTAATGAATTGCAATGAAGTATTTGTATCACAACCATTCATTCACAAAATGTATCTTGTATGCACCTACACATACCTTAAGGAATCAATGTTCCAAGCACTACTTGGATGAATTCTTCTTTAAGAAGTACTGATATGAATATATATACATGAGGGTCATGTCCTCATGGAATTACAAGTTCACATGCATACCTCCTCAACCTGTATATATATTACTCAACCAATATTAGAGAACCTAACACCTCACCTCGATGCTCTCTGGCAGTTCTTCTCCAAAGCTTAACACCTCTATTGGGTGCCCACTGGAAGCTCTGGCTTAAGAGACTAACATCTCACCTAGGTTCTTACCAAGCTCATACACTTCCTTTTAGGAAACCATAATACCTAGGGTTTATTCTCTTCACGAATCCCCCAATTTCGTGACATTCCCCTTACGTGACGTGAATGTGTGCGGAAAGAAGTCTAACCAACAGTCTTACACCTAAGCATTCCCATAGGATGCATACTGGTTCCTAGCTGGTTGGGGGGGTGGGGGGGGATCCATGTACCCCATGTAAATCCTTCCAGGAATCCATGTACCCTAAGTACATCCTTGCTTATTATACCGTTTCTCAACTTCATACATAGAAAATCTTTCTCATATCACTGCCATTACTAGGTCTTGGTACCTGTAGCTATTCCACCATTAATAAATCACAATCCTTATATCATTGATTGGTATAGAATCAATATTTTACACTAATGATATTTTTCCTCTATCACAAATGTATTGTTTTCAGAACTAACAATTCTCATATAATACAATTATCATATTTGAGCACTTTAGTAGAAGTTTTCTCAAAACTTCTTACAAAGCACACTCTCGACGTATGAATTATCTATTATGGTTAACCATAAATGCAATTGATTTAATTGATGATAAAATATTCCTATCATTTCATAGTATAAAATGAATTACATTGATTCTATATGTTACATGATCAATTGGTCCCTTACCAGGGACTACACAACCCTTACACCAACCTATTGTCATACGTTTGCTGGTCCTAGCCTTTCTTCACAACGACATTGGTCATATACAACGATATCATCGAGATATTCAACCATTCCTTTAATGTGTTTGGTCCTACAACCATTACCATCAACCATAATAACAATAATTCTCATTAGTGGTTTATTTCTTATGTAAAACCTCACTACTTTACTTAACTATGAAATATTATATGCATACAAAAACATTTTCACTTGCACTATGACATGTCTATCAATATCCTTACTGGTGCATTTGCATCTAACCTATCTAATCTCTTGCATTTCTAGCATTCCTATGCCAAAATTTATGTACATGAAATTCATTAAATATAAATATATCATCAAGAGAAGAGTTGCAGAGTTTTTCCTTTCCAAATCCTTATCATAGCAATAAATTCCTTTACTCATAACAACTGGTCTAATTTCATAGCTTCTTTGGAAAGGGAATCTGTAGCATAACAACTCTGGTCCTTTGCAATTATATGCGTCATGACAACTCTCCTTTCGAGGCATCCAACATATCTAGTGCTGACACTTTCATTAGGATTTCACTTTTTCTTTAATCGTCCACCCTTAAATTAGGCTTCTTGGACAAATATTTTATTCTTCAAAGCCATTGCATCGCTCTTTTTCCACAAGATTAAATCCCGCAACCTCCTTCTCTCCCCAGCTAAGTCTTTTTGCAGCTTCAGTATTTCTGCAATTGAGTCTTCTCAACTCGATTTCTATAAGATCCTTTCCGCAATTGTGGATTGCAGATTGTGGATTCAACCTTTCCCAATGTTGAGCTTCCACAATTTTCCTTCCGCAAGATTCCTTCCACAAAATTGCATATTGCAGATCCAACTGTTCCCAAAGTTGAGCTTCCACAAATCCCTTCTGCAAAGTTGTAGATTGTGGATTGTGGATTTTGGATCCAAATTTTCCCAAAGTTGAACTTCTCCAAATTTCCTTCCACAACTATTTACATCCGTATATTTCTTGTGGGATATTTCCAGACCATTGATATGACATCATATGTACACACCACATTATCCTCGTGGATCCATTATCTTCTTTACAACTTTCTCTTGCTAAATTCTTCTTGGGGGTCAGATATCTTGTGGCCTTCATCTCGTTTGTCAATCTGCTATCTTCGGTGAAACTTCACTTAACCGTACAGATCTCTTATCTCATGTTCACGTTCACTTCATGATTATTTCCCATGATCAATCCATCTTTTCTCCTTTAATATGGATCATCCAATCTCTGTCAAATGCAACCTCTATGTTGATTGATCAGAAGAGTTGACCAATCGACCTCACCCAAGTTCATTGAGCTCCTTCTGATATAATTCTCAGTTTCCTTTCTGGAGAACCTTTACAAGGGAACATTGATCCTCACCATGATTGATGACATATATTTTTCTCATGCGTTTTACACAAAGAGATCTATTAACCATTCACGAATATTAAGAAAACTTTCCACTCATTAAAATCATACATCCATTAGAGCTCATTCATCAAAATCCATCAAGTTGAATACAAACCTAGCTTATATTACCCAGGATTCATTAAGAAAAAGAAAATTATCACTTTGGTGTACTTCAGTGGAAACTAGATGTTCCCAAAAGGAGACAACTTTAAAACTTGTAGCTCTGATACCATTTGTAGCATACCAATATAACCTAGGAAAATGAATAAAAAAAATCTTTTCGTACAATACATGCTATGAGTCGAACCATTTTATTCATTCTTTATTATACATATATTAACCATGAATTGTATGTTTATTAAAAACCCTCCTTAATTTTCTTCGAGAGCATGGACGATACATAAAACATCATGAAATTACAAAGAAAACTAGGAAGGATATCCTTAGGATGTGTCCTTTCCTCCTCTAACTGCTTAGGTTCCCAAAATTTAAGCTTAGAAGTCTTTTGCAGAAAACCTTCTGCAACGGACCTCTCCTTCCGCAACTCCTCTTCTGTAATGCAGATTGCAGATGGAAGAAATGCTTAACCATGCTATTATTATACCCTTCTGTAATCCCTCTTCCATAATGAGGCTTGTGGATTATAGAAACACCATTCTATTACAAATTTTACCCTTCCGTGGTTCCTCTCTCACAATGTGTATTGCAGATTGAGGAAACCATGTCATCCATTACCATTTTACCCTTCCACAATTCCACTTCTACAATGTGGATTGTGAATTGCGGGAAAATAACAATTATTTATGATTTTTCCTTTCCACAACTCTTCTTCCGCAATGCGGATTTCTGATTGAGAAAAACACATAATCCCTTCCATAATTCCACTTCGGCAATGTAGATTGTGGATTGTGAAAAGCACATAATTCCTTACAATTTTACCCTTCCACAACTTAGTTTCCACAATGTGGGTTGTGAATTGTAAAAATTACTTATCCTCATGATGAATTCCTCCTCCACACTTTCTCTTCCACAATGGATATTGTAGAATGCAGGAACAACTAAATCGTTCACTATTGCGCCTTCTACCTTTCCACTTCCGCAATGCGGATTACGTATTGTGGAACACTTAAAATATTTACCAAACCCCCTTTCGCAATACGAATTGTGGATTGCAGAAAGTACTTATGTTTTTTATAATCCCCCCCCTACTATCTCTTCCACAATGTGGATTGCAGTTGCAGAAGCACTTAGGTTCTTATCAAAATCAAAGCTTCCATGGGCCTTTTGGACTAAGGTTTACACTTAGTTTTCTCTGTGTTTTCTTGGGAAAAACTAGGGGATATCAACCTTTGATGGCTTTGCATCCTTAGGAAGAGTTATTTACTTAAAAAAAGTTTAGGATTAGGAATTCATAGTGGGGTTTAGTAGATAGTTTCCTAAGAAACTACAACTGACACAATTTCCTTTACAACTTTACCATTCGTCTAAGGACTAAAAATATCACACAGGGGATTCACTAGACTAGAAGGGGTTTAACCCTAGACAACACTTAGACTTCCCACATGGGTCCCTTACACTGGGAATTAATAGTAGAGAAATAAAGCATCCAAGAAACTCATTACAGAATCAATATTATGCTATTACTAAGAACATATGACCAAAGGACAGTCCTAGTCCTTTAGAATGGAGCATGGGTATTATACTAGTAGGAGAAAACATATAACCAAATGCAAGTCATATTCATTCAAGAAAATCATTAGTATTTAAAAAAACACACTTTTCAAGATTCACACCTTAATGTAGGAAATGATAACTATCAAATACATTTTCTAAGCTCCAGGCCTTAACGCAAGCAATAATGAAACAACAATTATGGTTACTAGGCTTTAGTCCTTTAACACAACAACTATGAGAAAACAAAACATTCCATCAACAAATACATGCTCCAGTTATTAGGAAACAAAACATGTTCCAGGTATTAAAACATAGGAAACCAATACAATTTCTAGATATTAAAACATAGTCAACAAAACGTGTTCTAGATATACCTTGAGCTCAACCTTGTACAACAATTTAGACATATAAGGAACCTAGTGGTACATTGATTCGAATGAAGAGGGAACAACCAAGTTCCACCCAACCATATATTAGGAAGAAATGTTCTCTATCCTCAATCACCCCCGAGCTAAATTATCTGTGCCCAAAATGGAGACGACAAACCTTAGGTCTAGTTCCTTAGTGCGAAACCACGTCCTAGAATAGAGCATTCACCCACAAGGGTTCCTTATTTCCTCCATACTGAGTGACGCCTTGTCTCCTTGTATATCATCCCTTTATAGCATTGTATTTTTTGTCTTTTGTATTTATGACCCATTCCCGAAGGAATCTTCATCAACCACTGCATCCCCTGGTTTCTCCAGGGTCTGTCTGGCGTCATTATTGTCTTCCTACTTTTAGTGTACTTTCCTTGATAATAACTCTTCTAATCTTCCCCACTCTCACATGCATAGTTCCTCATTTAATAGGGTTTTCCCCATAATTCATTGTTTCATTAAATGAAAAATTTTCAATTATATCTGTCCTTCAAGGAGATGTTGGCGGTTTCAAGAACTAGCCAATCTTTAAAAAAATAGAAAATTAAAATATTACATGAAAATGTTTATCTGTTGGGGGATATTGCATCCCTCAATTTACATGGATATTTTTAGATACTTATCCAATGAATATTCATTAGGGTAAACATCATGAAATGTAGGAAGAATCATGTAATGTTCATAACTATCCCAAGTTTGATATTTCTAACACTTACATTTTATTTTTTTGGAAAATGGTGAGGCATATGTCTTTTTTGGTCTTTCATTTAGTTCCTAAATTATGGAACAAACCTACAAAAAATGCTAGACATATAGAGAACAAATAGTACTAGTGTGGAACTATTTTTCCAAAATAAATTTAGTAATTTTTTTAATTATCAAAGTGACCAAACCTCAAAAATAGTATGTCAAGTATGGGTCCCACTTTTAAAGGTCTTAATGAAATGATTAGGAAACATGAGTTAATGAGTAATGGCAAAAGAAAAGTAGGAGAAAAAAAAAGGATTTTTTTTTTAATTACTTATTTGGAATCTCTAAAACAAATTGCAATAGTATGTCTGAAATTTCATAAAAAAATGATTGTTTGTAGCATAGTATAACGAGTGGTATCATACATGCATATTGAAAAAATGGATGAAATGTCCAATTAGCTATGATTTACCATATTCGATATCATAGATTTTTTTAACTTGCAGCTAACTTGAAAGAAAAACCACAGGAATAGAGACGACACACAGACACATAAGGAGGCTCAGTTTAACTGGTAAGGAACACGAGCACAAACTCCTTATACATTTGAATCTCGTTTCTCACGTAAAAAATTTGATGTAATAAAAAATGCATGCACATTTTTTCCTTTAAAACACTCATGCACAATGCTAACTTATAAAATGTGCACATGATTTTTAGTGTTTAGATGATAGCACGATATTAATAACATTGAATTTTCCTTCAAAAGAGTTGATAGGGATCTTGGAAGGATTAAATGATGTTCAATAGAGATAGAGAGGAATGGGGTTTAGGAATAGGTGGAGGATGAGAGAGGCGAGAGAGAGATGGGTGGAGTTTAGGGTTATGTGGAGAAGAAGAGATACAAGAGATAAATAGAGAGAAAGAGTTAGGGGGTAGGGAACAGGTCTGAGTAAGGGTAGGGGGGGAGGGGCATTGAGGGAGAGAAAGAGATAGAGATATGGGTGGGGATTTATAGACAATTATGGAAGTTACAAAGAATGTGAGGTATAGCATGGTGGGAAATAGAGAGAGAGAGAGAGAGAGAGAGAGAGAGAGAGAGAGAGAGAGAGAGAGATGGGCGGTGTTAATTGGTACATGCAAGGGGATTAGGAGAGATAGAGATAGAGGGTTTTAACAGTAGTGGGAGTAGTAGGGAGAGAGATGGGTAGAGGGGGGTTTTGTGAATAGTGATAGTGGAGTCGGGTTAAATAGAAAGGGGGGGTTGGGGGTAGTGAGAGTTTTATATAAATAGAGGAAAATATTAAAATGTTTGGGGGAGAGAGATATGGGTGGGGATTTGGTGTATATTAAGGTGTAGGAAAGATAGATAGTGAGAGAGAGGGTTAGTAATGGTTAGGGGGAAGAGGAGGTGGGGGAGAGAGAGAGAGGCGAGGAGAGGAGATTAGAGGTATAGGAGTAGGGAGAGAGAGAGAGAGAGAGAGAGAGAGAGAGAGAGAGAGAGATGGGCGGTGTTAATTGGTACATGCAAGGGGATTAGGAGAGATAGAGATAGAGGGTTTTAACAGTAGTGGGAGTAGTAGGGAGAGAGATGGGTAGAGGGGGGTTTTGTGAATAGTGATAGTGGAGTCGGGTTAAATAGAAAGGGGGGGTTGGGGGTAGTGAGAGTTTTATATAAATAGAGGAAAATATTAAAATGTTTGGGGGAGAGAGATATGGGTGGGGATTTGGTGTATATTAAGGTGTAGGAAAGATAGATAGTGAGAGAGAGGGTTAGTAATGGTTAGGGGGAAGAGGAGGTGGGGGAGAGAGAGAGAGGCGAGGAGAGGAGATTAGAGGTATAGGAGTAGGGAGAGAGAGAGAGAGAGAGAGAGAGAGAGAGAGAGAGAGAAGGGGTGTATTAGGGGGTTGTAGGGGAGATATAGGGGATATTTCCATTTATGGGTAAGTGGAGGAGTATGGGAGAGAGAAATTTAGAGAGGGGATTAGTAAGAGTTAGTGGGAGGATGGTATAAAGACAAAGATGATGGGGGAGTTAGTGGTAGAGAGAGAGAGATAGAGGTGTGATTAGGGGTAGGGGAGGAGAGAGAGATGGATTTCTACGTAGATGGGGGAGAGAGATAGTGGGTTATAAGTAGATGTTTTAGAGAAAGGGGGGGTGCTAAGGATATGGGGAAGAGAGAGTGGGTTCTAAGTAGATGGGTTAGAGAGAAGGGAAGTGAT
>LPNX010335928.1:121674-160253 GCA_001517045.1 Pseudotsuga menziesii | reverse complement strand
GGGGGGGGGTTAGAGGTTGTGAGAGTGTGAAAATTTTAGGAGTAGTGAGGGGATTAGAAGGTTATATATATAGGAGGGGTGTTAAGGGTTTGGGGAAGAGATATGGGGGTGGCTATCAGGTTTAGGTGGAGGAGTAAGGAAGACAGAGAGGGGGTGAGAGAGAGAGGGCGAGGAGAGAGGGAGGGAGAGAGAGAGTAAGGGTTATGGGGAAGAGAGAAGATATATAGATAGAGATAATTTTAGTTAAAGGTATGGGAGGAGAAGGGGATGAGAGAGAGAGAGAGAGAGAGAGAGAGAGAGAGAGAGAGAGAGAGAGAGAGAGAGATTTGAGAGTGGTAAGTTATAGGGGGGAGGGGATTAGGAGAGAGATAGAGAGGGAGGGGTCAATGGGGAGGGGGAGTAGGAGAGAGAGATACAAGGAGGAAAAGGGGCTGGTTATTGGTAGGGATAATAGGATAGGGGGTAGGAAGAGAGAGAGAGAGAGGTTTATTACAATTATTGATAGAGAGAGAGAGAGATAGGTTTAGTACAATTAGTGATAGGGAGAGAGAGATAGAGAAAATATGGTTAGGTATTTGGGTATGAGAGATGGGGATTGCATAGAGAGGGAGATGCATAGAAGCATTAGAGAGAGGGAGATGTGGGGTTATATAGGAAGAATGGGATAAATCTAGGGATTAGGTGATACAAAGAGAGAGAGAGAAAGGAGGAACAAGATGGAAGGAGGGAGAGAGGGGGGGATTAGACCAATTTATTTGTAAAATCCAAGCGTTTAAGAAGTTTTTAGGATGAAATTAAAGTCCAGTGTCCCATTTTAAATATGGTTTTTTAAGAGGGTGAGAGAGAGAGGGAGGGAAAGAGGGATTGATACAGATAAGGGAGGAGTGTCAAAACCCCAAATTTTCACAAAAAAATTAAAATTTTGAGATAACATAAAATGCTAAAAACTGTAGTTTACTAACAAATAAAGGTTAGCAATAAAAGAAACAGTTAAAAGATTAGTATTACATAATCTCAATTATGTTAACTCAGGAGTTTCATTTTTGTAACAAGATTAAGTTTAACTTATGCCTTGTTTTTATTTCAGTTTACTAATGAGTTTTCTTTATGACAAGTAGGTGGAATCTGACTTTGAAATCCTGGGCTTACTTAGCATTTATGATAACGCAGAAAGATTACTTGTTCTTATAGGTTATAGGTATGAATGATCGAGTAACATTTTTAATTTCATAAAGTATCCAGCCATATTTCTATTTGCAATTAATAAGCTTAGTAAATAAGCTGCTATATTTCAAACGATCTTTCGTGAGGTAAAAACAATTTTTTTTCTTCAGTTGTTCTTGTAACCGAAGTTTAGAGGATTGAGTTCCTTTATTTAATGTACGTAGAGATAGTAAAATACTTTATGTGGCTATAAACTTGTTATCTTAGTTACTTGATAACTTCTACTTTAATAAGTATTACTTCCAATGTTATACTATTGTACTTTGGGTTATTATACATTATCGTACCACTCATTAGAGTATCAAGTTGCTCGATATTTATCTTCTGTAGTGAAATGTACAGCCTGTAATTTTTTGACATTACGTTGATTGGTGTAAAAATGATAGTGTCTTTTCAGAAGAAAACATTGTTGTCTACATCTCTTAAATCTATGTCAAACCATGAGGTTCTATTGATTATAGACTCGAGAAGGATCAATCCATTTAATTCTTATTATTTTATAATACTTTCTTGGTATTAAGAATACTATCTACCAACAGTTTCTAAGGTTGATGTTCCCATATTATCAACCTTCTATCCTATGCTAAGCGCTAGTTATTTTGTGTAAGAGTAAAATAATTCTACTAAGTATATAGATTTGGTAAATTACCAGCAAAAATTCCATGTTGAGAAACAACAATGACTATTAAAGTATAATCCCAAATGGACTATGTAAAAGAGTTCAATATATATTATTTTACCATACTAGCCATCCTTATGGTTTATTTCCAATCGATCGTTGGTTCTACATATATGTATTATTATGATTATAAACATACTATTCTATCATTAAATTGAAGCTCCTAAACAAGTCTATACAATATTGATCTTGTAAAGAATTTTATGATTCTAATTTTTATTGTGCTAATCAACTTTTATCATAAACTCCACTAGAGTTGCAAGTTTAGAGGAGTATAGCCTTGCGTTGACCGTAATGTATATGGAAACATAGAAATATATAGTTGTTCAAATATTTGCACAAATCAACTTGTACTTTACATTAAACAAATCGTTATTATATTTCAACATGGACAAACAAGGTAATCGTAATGTTCATATTATAATATCGATGTTTGTAAATGATTTGATGAATCATTTCCATCCAAAACTAATTGATTTAAGAGTAAAGGGTTTGTTTTAAAAATCAAATATAAACAAACATAATAGTTTCAAAAATATATGATTACTATACCTTCGATTGGTCAATGATTCGAGGTTTCTTGTCATCTAACGCCCAAGCAACATTATGTTCTAAACATATTATGTGAACAATGAACTTTATTAATGATTGATCAATATAGTTTCTGCATTATTTGTTCACAAATCATTGTAAATTATTGGCATGCAGTTGACTATAGAGCTTGACCCATGCATTGTTTAATTCTTTTTCAGTGGGCACGTGGACTTCTCCTGTCCGCGCATTAGAGATATAAATTCTTTGTAACCCTACACTTTGTCATTTCCCTCCGTAGTTATTGGGCCTTCGGGATTCTCTACAACCATTCTCATGGCAGCCATGTTACCCTTCTGGTTGCTAGTGGTGCTCCGTGTCTTGCTTTAAGTCATTTCAACCTCCACCATTCAGTCTCAAAACTCTTTCTGTGTATTATGAGTATTATCTCTATAAGCTTTTGTCGAGATTCAAAGCATAAGGCTTATGGCATGTATGTGGCTCCTTGCTTGTTCATCCGTGGCCTGTCATTGCAGAGATAGGTTTAAGATTTGCTTGTTGTTGGTTAAAGCATTGCCCTCGTCGTAGGGTTTGAGAGTTTCGTTTTCATGCTTTGCTTGTTGGTGACAGCTCCATCTTTGTTGCTTAGTTCTTTGGTGGCCGTTTCCCATGCGTGTTCTTGTTACTACTGTCAATTTGGCTTGTACATGAGTCCCTGTCATCTCTGTCACTGTGAGTATGAAGGTTTGGCTTCTTGTTACGCTGGTTACGATGATGTTGTTCCTTCGTGGCTCTATAACCATCACTTCCAGGTAATGTAAATATTTGAGAGTTTTTAAAACTAGATTTTATTTCAGTATAAAGTTATGAAAGCAAGTTTTTAAATGAACTTTGATTTTCCTTTTGCAGGTGACAGTTCACATAACCCTTGGCAGAAAATACTTCACGAAAGGACCGGCGCTCTCGCTACGGGTAAGCCTTGGTTATTAAATGTATTTCCTTTCCTGTGTAGTCCTTAGGGGACAGTTTCCAGTTGGAAAATTTATGGCATGGTTTTTACCCAGTCTCGGGTTGTTTTTCTTCAGTTTACTAGTTTTGGTTTTTGTTTAAACCCTCGCTTACTGCAGGGTAACTCCGGCTTAAGTCGTGACTTGTAAATGTTTTTTTCTTGTTTTTGTACAATGTTATATTTAAATCCTTTATGTTCTATCAAGCAATACATAGTTTCATTTAAAGCATAATGGTTTTCCTTTGAGCTCGAACTCAGTTTATCTTTAAGCTCTTATGGTGACTTTGTAAACTAGGGTTTTTACCCTATTCGCCTGTGTAATAGAAATTTTTGTTGTATATTAACTATTTTGCATTGATAATAATTTTAATGGCTTAAGACTCTTATTCCATCATATTATATAAATATTTACTTACAGTCTCAGAAATTTGAGCTATGGTTTCATGTAGGTAACCATTATGTAAATTCTTCAATTTGTTCTTTAAGTTTTAGTTACTTAGTTTAATTGTTTTAATTATTATTATAGGTATATAGAGTAAAATTCCAGTTATATTACTATGGTTTTCTTTTCATTGTCCTTAAAGGAGTGTAATAATCTATAACAGTTTAGTTTTTTAATAATAAATACTCCAAATACTTGGATTATTGCTTAAGTGATTGTCATTTACATATATTGTTTGTTGTTGGGGTTTCTACCATGTACTTTATTTTACCAGTAGATCTTGTTTGTATAGGTTTAAAAGAATTAGTTCTTTTTATAAATAAACATTTATTAAATGTTAGTTATTATCGTATTTGAATTGTTTTTATTAAATAAAATATAGATAGGGTTATTAAAGTTCTTTGATAAGATGTACATAAACTCTCTACTTAGTTTGTTCTTTAGAAATTAATTATGATAATAATACCCTACTTGAGGTTCGAATATTTGTAGATATAGTCATTTATTATTAACAATAAATAAACTAAGTATATCAGATTTAAGTCCTTGCTTAGAAAAATAAAATAAAGTGGTTTGTTTGAGTTGTTTCTACTGCTTCTGCTATAGGTTAAAAACATAATTACAAGGAAAAGTATATTTATATATATACAATATGTCAAAGTTTACCCTCCTACATATTTTGATTTTAATCACGAAATAAAGTACTATGTAAGAATAATAACTTATCTACTTAAATAACTTATTAATATAATAAACCTGCTACCTGTAATGAGTTCTGGATATTTCTTTTCTAGCATACTTACATCAACAAGTTGGTTAAACAATAAATATAAATAACAGGTCCATGTTCTTTTCTGATAACAACTTACATACTAAAATAGATTACTCTAATATTATGAAATGCATAATACATCTATTCATTTCAGATTCTTAACATATCCTTCATCTATTTTAATAGACTGCCTGTGCTAGAGTACGGTCTGGTCCTTCCAGATGTGAAAAAACACAGGTTAGGATTATTTTTCATCTATTACAAGTTCATTCCTTCAAATAACTAAAAGATTATTAACTCTAATAGTTTACAACTAAATATTTAACATTCATTAATCAGTCAGACTCACATTTAAACATTTAACATAACAATCAGATTCACTTTTTATCATTTAACACAGTAAAACAAAAAGATTGTAGAACCTGATTAAGATGGATAGAAACAATGTTAGGAGGCCATTTGCTCCCTACCAACTCCTGGAGAGCACTCAAACAGCATCTCCTTAGGACCCCCGAGCCTATTCCTGGTCTCCTTGGTTGAGAACTAGTGGAGCAAGCAAATAATAAACTAGTCCAATGACTCCATAATGATTCTGCACACAGCAGTAAGATCCTTCAGTTGAAAAGTTGCACTAGATCACTCAGCAGTTTAACCTTTCAAACTCTTTCCACAAATTCCCTTGCCATTGAATTATCTGAAGTTCATTCACCTGAATGATCACTTCTCTAGAAATGAGCAGCCTCAACTCTCTTCAATGCGCATTTTTATAAGATTTCCTAGGTCTTTTGGGTCAATTTGTCATTAATTGAGCAACCTGCTCTGATCCCAGTTTCTTGGGGGATCATGAACCCAAATGTAGGGAGGTTGTCATGTGCAACAGTTGGAAGTGTTTGAGGATGTTGCCACATGTCCGTTTTCTCTCCAGGTAGTTGCCTCCAGCAGCTTGACCAGTAAACACCCTTTTAACAGCTCTCCTAAGTTGTTGTCTCCACTTTTATTTATTTATAATTAAAATATTCAGAAATACAATCAACATCCTTAACTCTACTGAGTCATCAATTACAAATTAGCATAAAATTTAACATAATGTCTTTAAATAAAATCAAATAAGATAATATTACTTTTGCAAAATTGGGGTGTGTGACATACACACACCCTTAGAACATAACATCGTCCTCGATGTTATTTATTCTTCATCTTCAGAATTCCCCTGGAATAGAATTGGATCTGCATCTCGCATATTACTTTCCAATTTCCAGGTTGCTTCTTCTGGAATAAGGAGCTTCCATTGCACCTTCACCTGTCCAATGGTGCGGTTCCAAAGTGTGATCTCCCTTTGCCTAAGGATACAGTCCGGTTCCACCAGAAAATCTCCTTCTAGTTCCACCTGTACATCATTCCAATTAACAACATGAGTAGCATCATGCACATATTTCTTTAAGACAGAAATGTGAAAAACATTATGTACTCTTAAATTTGGTGGTAATGCTAATTGATAAGCTACTTGTCCAATTCGTGCATTAGAGATATAAATTCTTTGTAGCCCTACTCTTTTTTATTTCCCTTCGTAGTTCTCGGGCCTTCGGGCTGCTCTACAAACATTATCATGGAATCCATGTTACCCTTCTAGTTGCTAGTAGTGCTTCGTGTCCTGGTTTAAGTCATTCCAGCCTCCACCATTCGGTATCAAAACTCTTTCTGTCTACTATGAGTATTATCTTTGTAAGGGTTTCTCAAGATTCGAAGCATAAGGCTTACAACCTGTATGTGGCTCCTTGCTTGGTCATCCATGGCCTGTCATTATAGAGATAGGTTTAAGATTTGCTTGTTGTTGGTTAAATCATTTCCCTCATCGTAGGGTTTGAGAGTTTCGTTTTCACGCGTTTCTTGTTGGTGACAGCTCGAGCTTCATTGCTTAGTTCTTTCGTGGCCATTTCCCACGCTTGTTCTTGCTACTGCTATCAGTGTGGCTTGTACATGAGCTCCCGTTGTCTCTGTCACTACAAGTATGAAGGTTTGGCTTCTTGTTACACTTTCTATGGTGTTATTGTTCCTTAGTGTTCGGGTACATAGGGTACTCCCAAAAGACCAAACACCTTCAGCAACCTCTTCACACAAATATATCACAGATCAACACACCGATGTTTGTCATGTGATTAAAACCCTCGAGAGGGAAACAGTCCATGGCCCCATCCAAATAGCTACTTGGAGCAATTTATTATGCAAAATAAAGAAAGTTACATATGAGCTTCTCATAATCGATCAACTAGCCAAGGAACCTCTATGCTCTTTAAATAGAGATCATAGACCAATCAGTTTTTAAGCCACGGATTAGTGGTAGGTATGATCTAAGAGAAGTTGAACCGTCAGATCATTCTATGTCTAGAACATATCGTGACCGTCAGAATAGAATATTTACAAATGCATACTAATGCATACTAAAGAAACACACTTTTACCTCACGGATATTTACACAAGTTGATCTTAACTAACTCCTAAGTGTCTGAATATCCTAACATCCCCCCTTAAGAACAACTTGGGATAGGATTGAAATATTTACAAAAATGACACTATTAGGAGAAGGAAGGAGGAATTACATCCTATCCCCCCTTAAGGACACATTCCTGAACTCCTAACATAGTCCGAAGTTTAGAAAACTTCGCTTCTATAAGAGACTTCGTGAAGATGTCTACAACTTGACCATCTGTAGGGAAATAGAGCACTTCAATAACATGATCATGAACAAGATTTCTGATGAAGTGCATGTGTAGCTCAATGTGTTTGCTACGCTGATGTAGAACTGGATCTTTGGCAAGCTTGATGGAACTTTGATTTTCGCACCAAAGTGGAGTATGTTGTTGCTGCTCGAATCCAAACTATGAAAGGTTTTGTCGAAGCCATAAAGCTTCCTGACTGGCATTAACTGCGGCTCAATATTCTGCTTCTGCTGAAGAAAGAGAAAGAGCTTGTTGTTTCTTACAAGCTTAAGTGACAAGTTCAGATTCTAGACTGAAAACATAACCTGTAGTAGACTTTCGATCATCAAGATTGCCGGCCCAATATGAATCAGTGAAACCAACCAACAAAGGTTCCCCCCCTGTACTGTAATGAATCCCAAACTGAATTGTACCTCGAATATATCGAAGTATTCTTTTTGTTGCTTTCCAGTGACTTTCATGAGGAGTTTGCATATAACGGGAAACATGACCGACGGCAAAGGAAAGGTCAGGACGGGAATGAGTCAAGTATAAAATACTATCAACAAGCTGACGATACAAGGTGGCATCTACTTCAGGGTAAGTACAAGTGGAAATTTTTTTGACTCTATACTGGAAGGGAGAAGGGGCTGGTTTACAATATTCCATGCGGAAGCGACGAAGAAGGTCACAAGCATACTTAGACTGGGAAAAAAAAAGATTCCTTCTTTGATTTGCAAGACTTGAAGACCAAGAAAATAATGCAAATGTCCCAAGTATGAGATTTCAAAAATTTTCTTAAGACTGGATTTCACATGGGTTACAAGTTTAGGGTCACTACTAGTAAGGATAAGATCATCAACATAAAGAACAAGTATGATAAGATGGTTTCCTACTTTCTTGGTATAGACATTGGGGTCATAATGGCATCTAGAAAAACTAATGTCAAGGAGAAATCTATCCATTTTGGAATACCAAGCTCTAGGAGCTTGCTTAAGGCCATATAAGGATTTATTAAGGAGACAAACAAGGCTAGAGTTATTCTGAACATATCTAGGAGGTTGTTCCATGTAAATTTCCTCATGTAAATCACCATGTAAGAAGGCATACTTGACATCCATTTGATGGACTTCCCAACTATGTAAGGATGTAAGGGAAAGAACAAGGCAGATGGAGTTCATTTTTGCTACAGGGGCAAAGGTTTCATTGTAGTCAATCCCTTCAACTTGGAAAAAACCTTTGGCAACTAACCTTGCCTTAAGTCTTTCAACACTTCCATCTGATGAATACTTAGTTCTGTAGACCCATTTACATCTGACAAGTTTTCTTCCTTTTGGAAGAGGAACAAGATCCCAAGTATCGTTCACCATTAAGGAACGATATTCTTCATCCATAGCTGCATCCCAATCTGGATTTCCTGAAGCTTCTGCAAAAGTTTCTGGATAATGATTCTCAAAAACTTGAGCCAAAAGAGAAGAGGCTCGCTGAAACTGAGAACGTGTTTGACGTTGATCTCTAGGATCACCAGCAAGATCACCAACTGCTTCACATGTTGAATGGACCCATCGAGGAAGTATTGGTGCTGGTGCAATTGGAGGAACATGAGCACATGGAGGTGGATTTTCATCCTCACTGTCATCATCAGAAACTAGAGTTGAAAACTTGTCAAGAAATATGGAAGAAGAAGAAGAATAAGGCACAATCGCCGAATCAAGATCGAAGACCAAAGATGGCACACCCGCCAAGTTAGGCTCACAGGCCAAGAGATTTTCATCAAATTTAACATCTCTTCTAATGATTATATCATGAGAATGTGGCTGAAGAAGTCTATAACCTTTTACATCTTCAGAATATCCAACAAATATGCACTTTTCACTTTTAGGATGCAATGCTTTCTGTTTTTCATCCGAAATGTGAGCCCATGCTTCACAACCAAACACATGAAAGTGACTTACATCTGGTTTAATTTTACTCCCTGCTTCTTTCAATGTTATACCGTGTAAAACTTTAGTGGGTGTGCGATTAACTATGTAATTTGCACAATTTATGGCCTCAGCCCAATATTGAAGACTTGGTCCTTTAGATTGGATCATACAATTAGCCATTTCTTTTAAAGTGTGGTTCTTTCGTTCAGCTACACCTTTTGTTGTGGTGTATATGGAATAGTGTGCTATTGTTGGATTCCTTGTTCAATGCAAAAAGTAGTGAACTTGTTGTTAACATATTCTCCTCCATTGTCATATCTTAACTTAATAATTTGATGACCAGATTGTTTTTCAAAAAGGGTCTTGTAGGCAAAGAACATGTTAAATACTTCGCTCTTAAGTTTTAGGAAGTAAACCCAAGTGCTTCTGGACTAGTCATCAATGAAGGTTAATAAATATTTGAAACCAGAAAAGGAAGCATATGGAAGAGGGCCACACAAGTCACTATGCACAAGCTCCAAGGGAACAGAGGCGTGCCAAGAGGTACGTTTGTCAAAACTGTCCCGATGATGTTTTCCAAGTACACAACTGAAACAAACACCATCCTTCCAAGATACCAGGGGAAGACCAGTCACCATATTGTCTTTACATAGTTGTTTCAATGAGCGATAATTTAAGTGACAAAATCGCTCATGCCAAAGTTTGCTCAAGTTATCACTATGAGTAACAACAACTGAAGGAAAAGGTGATGACCCAAATTTGTTAAATTTGTACAACCTGGTAATGTCATCAATAGTAAGAGTATTAAGGATATTTTGAGGATTTTTAAAATCCTTGATTACAGCTTGGTGAGGTGTAAACGTCACATTTTTACATTCACCTGAATGAGTAATTTGATAGACTGATAACAAATTGCAGAAAATTTTTGGAACACATAGTACATCACTAAAATGACCATTTTCTACTGGAACTATTCCAGATCCTACAACACTTATAGATCTATCATCACCAACAAATATTTGTTTGGTGTTACATTCATGCATAGTAGAAAAGATTACTTTATCCTTAGCCATATGATAAGATGCTCTAGAATCAATGAGCCATTCAATTGAAGTAGAAGAAGAAGATGCAATATACGAGTAACCAGAAGCACAAAGTGCATGTCCATGAGAGGTATATTCTAAATACGAATCTAGGCTGATGTGGTGCTTCTTCATTGCTATTTCCAAGGCTGCCATCTTCTTAAAACACTTGGATTCATCGTGATTATCTTTCCCACAAAAATTGCAATGACGCTCAGTCTTCTTTCCTTTTTGGTTGGATCCTTTGTCATTTTTTAAAGAAGGAGTTGACTGAGAGGGTTTGGGACCCTTGTTGTTTGGCTTATTATTGCAAAAATTATGTTTCTTGGGAGGCTTGGACTTTTCTTTTTGTTGGGACAATAAGGCTTTCATAGATGTATTTGCATTGTTAATTATTCCAAGATGAATGAGCTTATATTGCTCTCTAATTAAGGAATCACAGAAGGATTCAAGGCTAGGCTCTTGATATCTCGCTGCAATCAAGGATTCTTTCATGGAATAAAATGTAGATACAAAAACAGAATATTCAGGTCCATGTTTTGAAAGAATATGATAAATACATTGTTTGTCTTCTTTCTTAATCTTGCATTATGCACATAATAGTCTAAGAGTTTTATACTTAGATAAATAGTCTTGAATGCAAGAAAAATCATTTGGATTCAAGGAAAGTAACTCATTCTCATGTTGATGACCCCGAATTTCATTGCATTTACCAAACACAGATTCCAACTTTTCCCAAGCGAGATTAGGTTCATCAATTCCAGATATGTGGAATCGCAAATCAGCAGAGATTGACATCCCAATCAATTCACGAGCTTCATCACATCTATTTTCCCATTTAATTTTCTTATCATCATCAATGGGTTATGTTTCTTTCCCTGAGGTTATCCTAAAAAGTCCCCTAATTTGTAGAACATCCTCCATACGAGATTTTCATGAGAAATAGTTAGAACTTGTAAGTATAATATCACAAGGGGTGTCCATACTATAAAATAATGGACGAAAGAATAGAAACTAATTATCTAGATGCAAAGAGCTTGAAAAAATATGTAGTTTAAAAAAATGATACTTAAAACTTATTCTGGATGATGAAGTTATTCTTGATCAAAGAAAATGTTGAAGATGTCCCCAATAGTGACGTGGCAGATATTAACTTGACCAACTAAAAAAAAAAGCCCCCTCTTCCCAAGATCAACCTTTGACAATCACTTTTACAATAAAGTTGCTTTGAAGTGAATCATTTTTGTAGAATAAGTGATGTTCACTTTTACAATAATGTGACTTTTAAATAGTGTGGCAATAAATTAAAAGACTTAAGTGACTCACTTTTATTTTATTTTATTTATGTGAGATGCACTTTTACAATAAAATAACCTGAAAATAGAAATTGCATGCACAAAAAAGTAGCTTAATAAGACTTGAACTCAAGATCTATTAAGTAATAAAGCAACTTTGGACCAAGTGAGCTAAGTTTAAAAGGTACGTAAAATAATGGAAAGAGGAAGGGGGATTTTTTTTTATTTTTTTCTACTCTTCTCTCTCGTTCTCCGTGCTTTCTTTCTTTTCCTGCAAATGACAAAAAAAAAACGAAAAACAAAAACAAAACAAGAAAATTCCACACAATGGGGTTAGATCTTGGTTAGCTTACCCGGAAAGTCTATGTTTTCAAGTTTTCTCGCTATTTTTTATTTTCCATGATCGCACAAGGTGCACGGCAAAGAGCATACGTAGCCGAGAAGACAAGAAAAAAAAACTTCCCCTTACTGTTTCTGATTCGGTGCGATCGCGCAAGGTGTAGGGAAAATAGTATACACAGTCAGGGAAGGAAACAATCCAAGACTAAAACAGAAAATATCTAATAACAAACTAATAAAATATGAGATATTTAAAAAAAAACAAATCCGTCACTGTAACATTATACCTTCAGATTTGTCGAAATGGGTGTTTCTGGAGCAAACAGAAACGGTTTTCAGTGAAACAAAGACTATTTCCAAATGGAAACGATGCTCCAAATGCAATGGAATAGCTCCCATAGGATACAAATGCACAAAAAATATGAAACCAGAAACCCTTTCAAATTTTGGCAACACCGGTTCCATACCTTGATTAAAACCGAAAGCGGCTTTCCATAAAAGCTCTGATACCATGTTCAAGTACACAGGGTAATCTCAAAAGACCGAACACCTTCAGCAGATGATTCACACAAATAGATCAAAGATTAACACACCGATGTTTGTCACATGGTTAAAACCCTCGAGAGGGAAACAGTCCACGGCCCCAGTCAAATAGCTACTTGGACCAATTTATTATACAAAAGAAAGAAAGTTACATATGAGCTTCGCATAATCGATCAACTAGCCAAGGACCCTCTATGCTCTTTAAATAGAGATCATAGACCAATCGGGTGCTAAGCCATAGATCAATGGTAGGTATGATCTAAGAGAAGTTGAACCGTCGGATCACTCTATGTCTAGAACATATCGTGACCGTTGGATTAGAATATTTACAAATGCATACTAATTCATACTAAAGAAACACACTTTTACCTAACGGATATATTACACAAGTTGATCTTAACTAACTCCTAAGTGTCTAAATATCCTAACACTTAGTGGCTCTATAACCTTCACTTCCAGGTAATGTAAATATTTGATATTTTTTAAAACTAGATTTTATTTCAATATAAAGTTCTGAAAGCAAGTTTTTAAACGAACTTTGATTTTCCTTTTGCAAGTGAAAGTTCGCATAACCCTTGGCAAAAAATACTTCACGAAAGGAACGGCGCTCTGGCTACAGGTAAGCCATGGTTATCTAATGGCTTTCCCTGCTTGGGCAGTCCTTAGGGGAAAGTTTCTAGTTGGAAAAGTTACGGCATGGTTGTTACCCAGTCTTGGGTTGTTGTTCTTCAGTTTACTAGTTTTGGCTTTTGTTTAAACCCGCGCTTATAGTAGGGTTACTCCGGCTCAAGCTGTGACTTGTAAATGTTTGTTTATCATTTTCGTACAATGTTATATTTAAATACTTTCCATCCTATCAAGCAATACATAGTTTCCTTTAAAGCATAATGGTTTTCCTTTGAGCTCAAACTCAGTTTATCTTTAAGCTCTTATGGTGACTTTGTAAACTAGGGTTTTTACCCTATTCACCTGTGTAATAGAAATTTTTGTTGTATATTAACTATTTTGCATTAATAATAATGTTAATGGATTGAGACTATTATTCTATCATATTATATAATTATTTACTTACAGGCTCAGAAATTCAAGCTAGGGTTTCTTGTAGGTAACCATTGTGTAAATTCTTCAATTTGTTCTTTAAGCTTTAGTTACTTAGTTTAATTGATTTAATTATTATTATAGGTGTATAGAGTAAACTTCCAGTTATATTACTATGGTTGTCTTTTCACTATCCTTAAAGGACTGTAATAATCTATAACAATTTAGTTGTTTAATAATAAATAATCCAAATACTTGGATTATTGCTTAAATGATTGTCATTTACATATATTGTTTGTTGTTAGGGTTTCGACCCTGTACTTTATTTTACCAGTAGATCTTATTTGTATAGGTTTAAAATAATTAGTTCTTTTTATAAATAAACATTTATTAAATGTTAGTTATTATCGTATTTCAATTGTTTTTATTAAATAAAATACAGATAGGGTTATTAAAGTTCTTTGATAATATGCACATAAACTCTGTGCTTCATTTGTTCTTTAGAAATTAATTATGATAATAATACCCTACTTGAGGTTCCAATATTTATAGATATATTTAGTTATTATTAACAGTAAATAAACTAAGTATGTCAGATTTAAATCCTTACTTAACAGAAAAAAATAAAGTGGTTTGTCTAAGTTGTTTCTACTGCCTCTACTACAGGTTAATCACATAAATACAAGGAAAAGTATATTTCTATATATACAATATGTCACAGTTTACCATCCTGCATATTTTGATTTTAATCACGAAATAAAGTACTATGTAAGAATAATAACCTATCTACTTAAATAACTTAATAATATAATAAACCTGCTACCTGTAAAGAGTTATGGCTATTTCTTTTCTAGCATACTTACATCAACAAGCTCGTTAAACAATAAATATAAATAACAGTTCCATGTTCTTTTCTAATAACAACTTACATACAAAAATAGATTACTTTGATATTATGAAATGCATAATACATCTATTCATTTCAGATTCCTATCATATCCTTCATCTATTTTAATACACTGCCTGTGCTGGAGTACGGTCTAGTCCTTCCAGATGTGGAAAAACGTAGGTTAGGATTATTTTTCATCTATTACAAGTTCATTCTTTCAAATAACTAAAATATAATTAACTCTAATAGTTTACAACTAAACATTTAACATTCATTAATCAGTCAGGCTCATGTTTAAACATTTAACATAACAATCAAGTTCACTTTTTATCATTTAACATAGTAAAACAAAAAGATTGTAGAACCTGATTAAGTTGGACAAAAACAGCGTTAGGAGGTCATTCCTCCCTACCAACTCCTGGAGAGCACTCCAACAGAGTCTCCTCAGGACCCCCGAGCCTGTTCCTAGTCTCCTTGGTTGAGAACTGGTGGAGAAAACAAAAAATAAACTAGTCCAATGACTCCATAATGAATCTGCACACAGCAGTAAGATCCTTTAGCTGAAAAGTTGCACTAGATCACTCAGCATTTTAACCCCTCAAACTCTTTCCACAAATTCCCTTGCCATTGAATTCTCTAAAGTTCATTCACCTGAATGATCACTTCTCTAGAAATAAGCATCCTAGGTCTTTTGGGTTAGTTTTTAATTAATTGAGCCACCTGCTCTGATCCCACTTTCTTGGGGGATCATGACCCCAAATGTAGGGAGGTTTCCACCTGCAATATTTGGAAGTGTTTGAGGATGATGCCACATGTCTGTTTGCTCTCCACCCAGTCTCCTCCACCAACTTGACAAGTAAACACTCTTTTAACGGCTCTCCTAAGTTGTTGTCTCCACTTTTATTTATTTATAATTAAAATATTCAGAAATACATTCATCATCCTTGACTCTTTTGAGTCATCAATTACAACTTAGCATAAAATTTAACATAATGTCTTTAAATAAAATCAAATAAGATAATATTATTTTGGAAAAATTGGGGCATGTGACAAGGAGGGTAATAGATATAGGGGGGGAGGGAGATAGGGGTGTTGGGTGGACATGAAGAAGAAGGTGTCTTGGAGAGACACATAGATCAAATCGAAGGGGTGGAGAGAGAAGGGGTAATTAGGGATGGATAGAGAGATGGGGGACTGAGAGAGATAGAGAGAGATTAAATGCACATAAAAAAATCTAGGGTTATCGGTAAGGGGATTAGTAGAGAAAAATAAATGGGGTGGCGACTGGTTGCTATGGGAACATATAGTAGCAGTGTGGTTATGGAGATAGATGAGGTGTTAGGGGTACCAATATTGTGTGTTAGAGAGAGGAAGAGGGTTCCAAGGAGTTGGGGGAGAGAGAGAAATGGGTGTTAAGGAGTTATGGGAGAGAGATCAGGTGCATTAGGATTTGGGAGAGAGAGATAAGGGGGTGTTAGGGAGTNTGTGGGATTTAGGTGTAGGTTGAGTATGCGAGAGAGAGAGAGAGAGAGAGAGAGAGAGAGAGAGAGAGAGAGGATGGTATAGGTAATGGGAGAAGTAGGGGGGATGAGAGGTAGTGGGAGGAGTAATGGGAATAATAGAGAGAGCATGGGGGATTTTAGGGGGTTTAGAAATAGAAAAATTGGGGGGTTTAAGTTAAGGGGTTGGGGGAGAGAGAGACAGGTAAGAGTTAAGGGTTTTATATGTAAAAAAAAATTCTATGCATTTCTTCAAATATAAATGCATGCATATTGTTGTGAATTTTTCATTGGAATAATCATGAACCAAAACTATTTAATGTGGACTTGATGTGATTAATAACATGTCCATTAGAGGAAATTTCAACTCAAAATGGGCCTCTTAAAAAAAATTAATAAAATAATAGTTAAAATAATAAAATAATATTTATTAATTTTGGAGGAAGGAAAGAAAAAACTACTTTTTTGTTTGCATTTTCGACATATCTCCCCATGTTCTAACTCAAATTTCGATCGAGATATCTCATTGGATGTGTAATTAAATTTTTCATCCAACGAGTACCCACTCGACATACTTTTTACGGACCCTGCTACCAGAAAAATAAGAAATACCTGAAAAAAATGTGATGATGACATCATCATCATGTTTTTTCAGGTATTTCTTAATTTTGGGGTAGCGAGTTCCATCAAAAGTATGCTAAGTGGGTACTCGTTGGATGCGGAATTTAATTCCGCATCGAACGAGCTCTCCCGATCAAAATTTGAGTAAAAACACGGGGAGATATGTCGAAAATACAAACAAAAAAGTAGTTTTTTATGATACCTATCCCCAAATTTATATCAAAAAAGTGTTCAAGACCTATACGGTATTTCAAATTTAAAGAAATTTCATTGGCTAACACATGATGACATGGAATTTGAATTAGAGTTAAAAGGGGCCCATTTTGAGTTGAAATTTCCTATAATGTGACAGTCACTCGAACATATATAAGAATATTCAACCATCCCATGATTTGTATTCAAGGCGACTATGAACACTCCAATTGAATAACACCAAAGTAAATCTCCACAGTTCCTTTACTTACAAATAAGGATCAACAAAGACAATTATTCTCATTGATCATTGTAGTGATGGGGTATATTCACAACTAAGGAATAAAATCGACAATCTTGAAGAATCACGAATTCAAGAGAACCAAGGATAGCCTTCATAATTCATTTTATTATAACTAAGAAGCAAAAAAGACAAATTTTACTCCTTGATCACTGTGGTTATGGCGTATATTCAGAACTAAGGAAAATAAAACAATCTTGAAGAATATCTAATTGAAGAGCACCAAACAAAATATTCAACCTTCATTTTTTCTAGTTTAGGAGAACAGAAAAAATCATCCGTGATCATTGTGGTGATGTTGTATATTCACAATGTTAAATATACAACATCAGGAGTCATTCCCCAAGAGACTTGTCTTGTATCAAATCAGGAACTTGTGTTGTATCAAGTTAAGAAACTTGCGTTGTATCAATTCAGGAACTTATAATGTATTAAGTTAATGAATCTTGTGTTGTATCAACTTCGTACATTGTGTTGTATCAATTCCTATTCATGAAAGATGCATGTATTGTGATCTTGTGTTGTATCAATATTGGAGTCTTCTGTTGTATCATGGCCAATCTTGTGTTGTATCGATACTGTATAATTGTGGTGTATCAAAGCCTATACTTGTGTTGTATCAAGTCCATGAGGATATACTATGTGATGTATTTCTAGTCATGGTCACTAGGTGATATAAGTCTCCCTTAGGGATTGATTACCCCTATAGTGAATTACTTAATAATTTGACTATATGACCCGGGCTAATACATCTGATAATCAGTATGGAACAATTATTCTGAGTGTGATATGATAAGATGAATAATTAATTAATACACATATCGACCATGCGGTATTTAATTAATGATAATGAGAAAAAGAATAGAGAAAGAGAATGAATTTGAATTGCACATGCATTCCTCAAATGAAATTGAATTATGAAGGACTCATTTAACCCTAAGTTGTAAATAAAGAATGTGATAGTTAAAGAAGGAATATCTACTTAAATCAAGCAAAGTGTTTCTGCATGGGTGAGACTTATTGTGAAGTACAAAATAATTTCAATTAAGTCTCCTAACATTCAATTGAAGATTAAATTCAGTTCAAACAGTTCACACTCAGTTCAAAAAGTTCACGTTCAATTGAAGAAGATCACATTCAGTTCAAGAAGATCACATTCAGTTCAAATCAGTTAGCATTCAGTTAAAGCTAAATAAAGGAGGGAGCATATCTTGTGAATGCAAGAGAATATGAAGTGTCAGTAGGGAACTAAAGCTTAGAATGGCACTAATGTATGTATGAGAGGATTTATTTTGCATGCTTCTTCAGTGAATTCTCCATGTATGAGATCAATGTGTTTACTGAGCCTTCAATTCAACTGCTCTTGTATTCTAGGTTGTTTTTGCTTCTTATTAATTTTTGAGGCATATAGCAAGTTCAATACATTTTGCATTAACTTGTTTTTACATGTTTTATTTGGATCTCTCTTCTCTATTCTTGTAGTGACATCTCTTATCGAACAATCTGCTAATGTGTTGTAATTCATTCTCTGCAAATCTATCTACCATACTCAATGAATTGATGAGTTTTTCATCCTCCATGTTTGGAGGATTTTCCTAGGTTACATCTTGTCTCTTATGGTTATTATTTTATGTGGCTGATTTATTCTTGAATATTCATATATCAATAATATAAATAATGATATGTGGATAATTTAAAGACTCATAGATGGATTATATAAATTTGATTGTGTGGATAGTATAAATTTTCTTATGTGGCTGATTTAAAGTTTCTTAAAGTTCTCAAACATTAACATGGAATTAGAGCATAGTGATTCAAAGAGATTAGTCTTTTGCATCAAGATAATCCTTTGAAGATATTGAATACTTGAGCAAAATATTTCAAGAATCACATTTATTTCTATTCGATCGGAAAACCACCTTGAAGTTACTTCCGACTTCAACACATGGAATGCAAGAGCATTGAATATTTAAAAGGAGCATGTTTTTTGTTCATTTATTAGTTTCATGGTAGAGGAGCCTTCCACTAATGCAAGAAGAATCAAACAAAGGAAAAGAGGATTATATATGAATTCATGAAGGACAATCTCATGTCATTGATCACAACATTGGAGACGACAAAGGAGTGTTTTGAAGCACTTAATAACGTGTATGAAAAGAAAGCTCCCACTCAAAACAAGGCTTTGAAGAAGAAGTTGTGAAACCAAAAGATGGATAAAGATCAAACTGTATCATCCTTCTTCTCAGATATTTCACAAGTAAGAGATAAACTAGCAAGCATCGGTGTGGTGACAGATGAGGATGACCATCTTCAAACTGCGATCGATGGACTCCCTTCCTAATGGGAGACTTTCTTAGTAGTGACAAATGGAAGAGAATAGAATCCGAACTTCAAGAGATTATTTCATGATTGCATTCAATAAGAGGGGTGCATCCAAATCAATACATCATTCACTAAAGAAGAGAATCTTTCCCTCACAAAAAGAATGAAGAAAAGGAAGAATTCATTCGCTCCCAAAAATTTATTTCATACAAAGAAGAAATATATTAATAAAGGTTTTGACAGATAAAATATGTTATGCTATTATTTTCAAAAGTTGGGCCTCTTTGCATGGAATTTCGAAGCAAGCAAAATAATTGAAGGAAGAGCTCATGCTTCTACCGTTGTAGAAGAAACTTCAAAGAAAGATGCACCTGAAGAGAAAGAAACAAGGAGAGAATATTATTTTATTGATTGATAGTGGTGCATCTAAGAACATGTTAGGATTCAAGGGCACAATCTCCAACCTAAAAGAGAATATTTTTTCATGCATGGCGGAGTTTGGGGGAAACTCAACATATTTGATCCAAGGAGTTGGATCCACATCCTTAAAGCTGAGTTTAGGAGATGTAATAGATGTAGAGTACATGATTTCTATTGTATTATTGAATACAAACCTAGTTTCAATTTTTGTTCTTCAATATAAGGTGTTTCGAGTAATCTTCATGGAGAATCAATCTTACTTATGGCCAAAGAACCAGAACATTGATACTACTACTATCATTGGAGTTTGAGAGGGGGGACTTTACAAGGTACCAAAAAATTATATTTTATGCATGGTACATCATACTATCATCCCATGTGGGCTTCGACATAGGATCCTTGGTCACATCCATTTCAGAGAACTACCTGGCTTCCAGTGCATGGTGAAAGGTATGCCTAGTTTTGATTTTATACATGATAGTATATTTCGGGGTTGTACTTTACGAAAAAATGTTAAAAATAAGTTTCCCAGAATAGGTACTAGATCTAAAGGGATTTTATATTTAGTACACTCAGATGTATGTGGTCCCATGTCAACCCCTTCCCTGAGTAGATATCTTTACTATGTAATATTCCTTGATGATTTCTCCCATAAGGCTTCGACTTATTTTATGAAAGCCAAGAGTCAATATTCCTTAAGTTTGAAGAATAGAAATCCTTAGTAGAGAATCACACAAGTAGGGACATATGCACTTTGAGGTGTGATAATGGTGGATAATTTGAATCATATGCTTTTAAAAATTTCTTTAGTGATGAAGGGATTTCTAGACAATTATAAGTTCCATACAACCCCCCAAAAAATGGGGTTGCAGAGAGAAAGAATAGAACTTTTTATGAGGCTACAAATTACATGATATGTGATGAAGACCTATCTTCTTATTTACATGAAAAAGATACCAGTACAATGTTGTGCATTCAAAAAAAATGTCTACATGCACTACTTGATGAGAAAACACTTAAAGAGTTGTTCATTGGTGAGAAGCCAGATATATAATACATTGGAATATTTGGATGTCATGTATATATTCACATTCCAAAAGAAAAGAGAACCAAGAGGGAACTTTCAGGAAACAAGGGAAATTTTGTGGGCTACAGTGAGACATCCAAAGCATTTAGAATATATGTACCTGGTGAGAGACATTGAGGTTAGTCGATATGTGACTTTCCATGAGGACATTTTTTTCAAGAATTTGAAAGAGTTTGAATTTGATATTGAGGAGCATAAGTCTCATATATTAGAAGACCTTGATGATGATTCTTCCTCTTATGATGTTCATAGGGAGAATATAGCAAATCATTTAGAGTTACATGCCATTCATATACCAATTGAGCTGCTTAATGAACCTCCTGCAAATAAGAGGGAAACTTGGTGCTGAGATGTACAAAAATATGATGAAAAAGATGGAGCACCAATTGTCTCTACTAGAGAGCGCAAGAAACCTGATAGATAGTAAACATAGGTTTCAATAATGATTGACATTAGTGACTTAGATCCTTCATCATATGAAGAAGTTACAAAATAGTAAATGTGGAAAGATTCTATGAAAAAAAAGTATCAGTCAATATTAAAGAATGATGTTTGAGAAATTGTTATCAGACTTGAAAAGAAGTCATTTGTTACTTCCATATGGATCTACAAGATAAAGGATGTTGCTAATGGTTGTGTGGAAAAATACAAAGCCACAGTTGTTTCCTGAGGTTTCTATCATGAACAGGGAATTGATTATGAGGAGACATTTTCTCATGTGGCCAGATATACCATCATTAGATTTATGATTTCACTTGCACCAGTATTAGGCTGGAAGCTTTACCAAATGGATGTGAAGACTGTTTTCCTCAATGGTGAGGCTGAGGAATAGGTTTCTTGAGGGATTTTTAATTCATGGGAAGAAGGCCCATGTGTGTAAGCTGAAGAAATCCATGTATGGGTTAAATCAACTTCCCCAATATTGGTATGCAATAATAAATAGCTACCTTCATAAACTAGGTTTCTCCAAGAGTGAAACAGATTCAAAGTTGTACTTAAAATTAGTGGAGAACCAACCCTTGATATTGGTTTTGTATGTTGATGATATATTCCTCACTAGAGAAGAAATATGTATTGTTAAGTGTAAGAGGGATATTACCTTAGAGTGTTAGATGAAATGCTCAGTTCTGATGCACTACTTTCTAGGCCTTGATATATGGCAGAGAAATGATGAGATGTTTTTATGACAAGGGAAGTACACTATAGATATATTGTGGAGATTTGGCATGGTGGATTGTAATTCCATGAGTACTTCAATGCTTTCAAATTTAAGGAATATTCATGAGATTGATATTGGATTGGATCCAGTAGACCCCACTATTTAAAGATAGTTGATTGGTTCACTGATGTACCTGATATATTTGAGGCCAAGAATTTACTATGCAATTATCATTTTGAGCTAGTTCACGATAGATTCTAAACAAAGACACTAGGTTGCAGCAAAGCATGTTTTGAGGTATCTCCCTAGTATGATTTCTTATAGACTCAAGTATGCCTCCAATGGAGGTGTGTTACTTCTTGGATATATTGACTCTGATTGGGGTGGTCACATTGTGGTCCAAAAAACACTTTTGGATATTGTTTATTTTAATATGATGTTTTGGTCTAGTAGAATGGAAGGCTCAATTTCCTAGAGTACCATATAAAATAATTACATTGCTACTCGTGATACTTGCATAGAAGTAGTGTGGCTAAGAAATATGTTGGGAGGATTGTTCGGTCAGAAGCTTAAACCTATATGGATTAGGTGTGACAACAAGGGTTTTATAAATAGTTCTGAAAACCTAGTGTTTCATGAAAAGTGAAAACATGTATAAATTAAGTATCACTTCATTCAATACATGTTCGAGAAAGGTATTGTGGAAATTCACTACATAGCTAGTGATGAAAAGATTGAAGTTGTGTTGACAAAGCCTCGATATGTGACAAAGTTCAAAAAATTCCGTGATAAGATTGGTATGGCAGAGAATGTCTCCCTAGCTAAGAATGAGTGTTGAATGTAAAACATCAGGATTCATTCTCCAAGAGACTGATGTTGTATCAGGTTTAGAAACTTGTATTGTATCAATTCAAGAACTTATGATTTATTAAGTTAAGAAAAATTGTGTTGTATCAGGTTAGGACATTGTGTTGTATCAAGTCCTATTCATGAAAGATTCCTATACTATGATCTTGTGTTGTATCAAGATAAGAATCTTGTGTAGTATCAAGATTGGGATCTTGTGTTGTATGAAGGTTGGTCTTATGTTGTGTCACAACTATAAACTTGTGTTATATCAAGTCATCCATATATACTATGTGTTGTATTGCTATTCATGGTCATTAGGTGATATAAGTCTCCTTTAGGGATTAGCTACCCCTAGAGTGAATTACTTTAGCATATGACTATATGAACCAAGGTACTAAATATGATCATTAGTATGGAACATTTATTCTTAGTATGATATGATAAGATGGATAATTAATTAATATGCATATGGACCATGAGTATTTAATTAATGATAATGAGATAAAGCATAGATAAATAGAATGAATTCAAATTGCACATGCATGAATCAAGTGAACTCGAATTATGAAGGCCTCGGATAAGCCTAAGTTGTAGATAAAGAATGTGTTAGTTAAACAAGGAATATCTCATTAAATCATGCAATGTTTTTTAGAATGGGTGACACTGATTGTGAAGTACCAAAGACTTTCAGTTAAGTCTCCTAACATTCAATTGAAGATTAAATTTAGTTAAAAAAGTTCACACTCACTTCAACCAATTCACATTCATTTCAAGAAGTTCACAACCAGATTAAGAAGATCACATTTAGTTCAAATAAGTTACCATAACATTAAAGCTAATTAAATGACGAAAGCGCATATCTTATGTATGTAAGAGAATTTGAAGTGTCAATTGGTAACTGGATTTTAGGAGGGCGTTAATGTTTGCATGAGGGGAGTTCTAGTGCATGCTACTATCAATGAATGTTCCATGTATGACATCATTGTATTTAGTGAGCCTCCAATTCGCCCCCTTCTTTATGCTAGGTTGTTTTGGATTCCTATTAATATGCGAGGCATATGGAAAGTTTAATACATTTTTAATTTAGTTGTTTTTGCAGGGTCTTTGGATATCTCTTCTCTATTATTGTAGTGACATCTCTTATCGATTAATCTACTTATATGATGTAAATCATTGTATGCAAATATATCTATCATACTCATATAATTGTAGGGTTTTTCATCCTCCATGTTTACAGGGTTTTCCCAATGTAAATCCTATCTCTTATGGTGATTATTTTATGTGGATGATTTATTCTTGAATATTCTTATATTGTTGATATAAAGAATGGTGTGTGGTTGATTTAAAAACTCATATATTGCTGATATAAAGTTGATTATGTGGTTGATATAAAGTTTCTTATGTGGTTGATTTAAAATTTCTTGAAGTGCTGAAATTGTTTCACAAAAGTTTTGAAGTTCAAGCAGCCCCAATTTTTCTTAAACATTAACACACAATTGAGGAATAAAATTAGCAAGCTTGAAGAATATCTAGTTGCAAATAACCAAGGAAAATTTTTCGACATTCGTCTGCTTCCAATTGAGGATCACAAAAGACAATTTGTACTCCTTGGTCATTGTGGTGATGGCTTATATTTACAACTGAGGAAGAAAATAAACAATCTTGAATAAAATCTATCTGAAGATATTCAAAGACTCTCTCCATCATTATTTTTCTTAAATTTGAGGAGAAAAAAAGACTCTCTCCATCATTCATTTTGTTAAAATTGAGTAGCACCAAAGGAAATTTTCATCATTCATTTGTTTATAATTGAGGAGAACTAAATACTATTTTCATTGAATTTATCATTGTGGTGATGGGGAATATACCCAAGTAAAAGAATAAAAAGCGAACACAATTCCTCAAGAAATCTTTGAAGATATTAAAGAAAATAAATATTATAAATGATCAATAAGAGGAAATCTATGGACACTTATCCAATTCCAAATATAGATGATGCAAGGGTTCTTCTTACCAATCTACGATAAGAAAAATCAAAGCATTCATTCAAGGGTACCTCAATTTCCATAACATATGAGGAACAAGCAACCCATGGCACACGTCAATAAGTAAAATGCAGGTGCTCAATGAGCGTATTTTCAATTTGCATATCAAGTCAACCTCAAACCAATGAATCACCAACTAAAAACCTAGTTACGGATTTGGTCCCTTTTGGTTATACAAGTGATGAATTGTTGAATAATTGGATGTTATTGAGCTTGTACAGTTTCCACCATCCAACTACCAACAATAGATTGAAGGACAATAAGCTCATGTTGAAACACCAGAGCATCTTGTTCATGTGGTACATGGTACACTCCCAACCTCCTTACATCCATTACCATGTACATGTCAAAGTGTTCTGAAACGTATACATGTTGATAAATGCATCATTAGTTTCCTTGAAGGTACATTATTTAAACACAATATTCCATATAAAAACCAGAAAACAATTAATAAATATTTTATTCTAAATGTGGAGGAGATATAGATTATTTTTATCACTGTTAAAATATAGGTTTTATGATTGTTGGTACTTTTAAATCATTGTTTGCAAAGAAAATTTATCTAAGAATGAAGAACATCACATGTTTTTTAAATTCATGAACCTTAGGCCCTTCGATTTTGAAATTGCATATACTTTATGATTAGATACACACTTTCAAATCATAGATATGACACAGTTAGAACCATCAATTAATTCAATTTCACAAAAAAATTCAAAATTTGGACCTCTCACTTCAGATAAATTTAAAAGAAAATCCCTCCAAAAACATAAGAAAATGGCTTGAACAAGTAAAATTTTATTGGATAGATTAATTTGAATTTATTGAAGCAAAATTAGAGGATTTTTTGTGGAATTCTCAAAAATCTTGTGATAATTTTTGTTCGATCTATACATATCCTCTTCAATCGCGATTGCAGCAGATCTTATGAGCGAGAAATAAAGATCTGAATTGTAAGAAGCATCTTATGAAGTTTTGAAGTATATTGTCGAGCCTTGAATATCCTCTTCACTCACACTTTTGGTTGATATTGTTAATGAGAAACATGTATCTCAATTTTGATAAGCATATTTTGAAGTTTTGGAGAATATTGTCTAGCCTTGAGTATCCTCTTCACTCCTGCTTTCGGGCAGTCATGTGAATGCAAAAGTGGATCTCAAGTGTAAATTCTTGTTAGTTTTAGAATTTCAAAAGATATTTAGAATTTTGCATTCATTTTCAAACCATCAATTTGGAACATTGAATTCTGCATTCATAAAGAGAGCTTTATGCAATTGTAAATAAAAATTGAATCATAAATCCTACATTTAAACGTCAGTTTGGGAGACTTATTAGAAATAGGAAAAACATTAAACATTCAAACATTTTCCATTTCCAATTAGTGATAGTTGAAGCAAATTGAATGCATATTATGTTTCAATCTAGCCTCTTGAACCCTTTCTTAAAAACTGTAATCTTATTTGGAAGGAAGAAGTTAATAATTTGTGACAATAAAACATCACTTCTTTAGAAAAAAAAATTTCAAATTCGTAAAAGTGATTTTTTTTGCATTTGGCATGTTTGAAGGATATCAAAGAACCTCTTACTCTTCCATAGTATATAAGTTCATTGAAATAAATGGAAGAGTATTGATAATTGTACATTTGATTGGTTTATCATTGTGAGGAACCTGCAGCAAACAAGTAATCAAAACACACGATATAGCAGCATAACTCAGAATCACTTTTATATTAATCGCAAGCCACTTCGAGGGGGCAACCTCCTTTTAGCAAGATCAATACAAAATAACTTCACGGTGCCTTCCTTGGCCTCAACACACACTTATATACCAAAAATAGGCACCAATACTATGGGTCAAAACCATGGGCCAATATAAAATATGGGCGCCAATACTATGGGTCAAAACCATGGGCCATTATAAATTATGGATCGACAAATACTACAGGCGGCTTACAAAGCATATGCGCCTCACAACAATACACAAACTATGGATCAACAATTACTATGGGACGACTTACAAAGCATATGCGTCCAACAACAATATTCTAACATAGTAAAGAGAGGGATTGACATGGGTTCCTAACATCCCCTCCCCCTTAGAAAAAGCTTTGTCCTCAAAGCTTTAGATGTGCAAATTGTCGTTGTATCTGGAGGAGTGGTTCCCACGTAGCATCCTCGAGTTGCATTCCGTGCCATTGAATTAATACCTCTGTGATAGAGCGAGAGCGAAGCTGACGAGTGCGCTTATTGAGGACAGCCTCCGGCTCCAAAAAGATGGATCCTGCATTATTTAGTTCTGGTAAAATAGTTTGGCCTTTGATGTTGGTGCCAAGAACTTACTTCAGATAAGAGACATGAAATACTGGATGAATGCGGGAAGAAGGCGGAAGTTCCAATTTAGAAGCAACAGACCCAATCTTCTGAAGAATCCTATATGGCCCATAGAAATTTGGAGCGAGCTGATGACGCCCTTTGAGTTTGAGTGAGGATTGCTTGTAAGGCTGAAGATGAAGAAAAACCATATCACCAGCTTCAAAAGTGCGCTCAAAATGGTGCTGATCAGCTTGTTGCTTCATGCGATTTCCTGCCATGTGAAGGGTTGCACACAAAATGCGAAGGACCGCGTCAACTGCCTGAACTGGAGAACTGCTGGGGGTGTAAGGAAGAAGAACTGGCGGTGCCTGAACATAAACTGCTTCATATGGAGTCATTTTAGAGGGAGCCACTTTTCCCACTGATGTTGTTGCTTAGAGGGGAAGCAACGAAGATAAGGTTCCAAGCATTTATTGATAATTTCAGTCTGACCATCCGTTTGGGGGTGATAACCTGAACGCATCTGCAGTTTGGTGCCAGTGTGGTGAAAGAGTTCTGTCCAAAAATGACTGGTGAAAGTCGTACCACGATCCAAGACAATGGAAGAAGGCATTCCATGAAGATGAAAGATCTGGTCCAGGAAAATTTGAGCAATGAAAGAGGCTGGATAGGGATGGCTAAGAGCACAAAAATGACGATATTTGGAGAGGCGATGAACCACAACCAAAATCACAGTCTTCCCTTCAGATGTAGGGAGCCCATTAATGAAATCCATAGAAATATCTGTCCAGATCCGGGGAGGTATGGGCAAGGGCTCGAGCAATCCCGGAAGGGGTGTTGTTTCACCCTTATTGCGCTGGCAGGTATCACCTTCAACCACCATCTGTTGAATTTTCCTTTTCACGCCCTTCCAAAAGAAGTTGCGCCGTGCCCGTTCATACGTTTTGAGAAAACCAGAGTGCTCTGCTAACGGAGAAGCATGGAGTTCATAGAAGATAGCTTGTTGAAGAGCTGTGTTCTAGGGAAGCACTAGACGACCCTTGTATCGCAGTGAAGCACCATCCCAAGAGTAATGTGGAACAACAGAAGGGTTGTTGTCCAAGCGTTGGATGATGTGAGATAATGAAGAGTCCTTGACATAACCCTGAGGAACCGATTGCAACCAATTTGGAACAGGCATAGAAATAGCAGAAAGAGAACCTTGGTCATAAAATGTGGGAGAAAGGGCAGCTGTCACAAGATTGTCCTTACCCTTATTATAAGTGATCTCATAGTCATAACCCATGAGGTTTTCTAACCCATTTCTATTGTGCTTACACGCTGTTCTAGGAAATATTTCAGACTCTGGTGATCAGTCTGGATGCAGAAATGAGTCCCTAAGAGGTAGGGTCGCCACTTTTGTACTGCATGCAAAATGGCCATCATTTCCTTCTCATATGTAGAGGCAGCTAAATTCTTACCAGAAAGGGCTTCGTGGGTGAACGCAATGGGGTGTTCATCTTGAAGGAGAACAGCACCAAGTCCATTGCCACAAGCATCACTCTCAATAGTGAAGGGCTTGGAGAAAGCGGGCATAACTAGAACGGGTGTAGTACACATAGCTTGTTTCAGCTTGTCAAATGCATGCTCAGGAACATGTGTCCATGTAAAAGCATCATTTTTCAGCAGCGCAGTTAATGGAGCTGCAAGCTTCCCATAATCCTTGACAAACTTGCGGTAGTAGCCAGTCAACCCCAAAAAACCACGAAGGCTCTGGAGTATCTCCACACGAACCCCTTGTGCTAAGATAATGTGCTTGAGATACTCAACTTTCTTTTGGCCAAAAACACATTTAGACTTTTTGGCATGGAGATGATGATCAGAGAAAAGTTGCATTACAAGAGCCAGATGTTGGAGATGGTCATCCCATGTTTTACTGTAGATGACGATATCATCAAAAAATACCAGAATGAATTTTCGCAAATAGGGCTTGATGTTGGGAGGAATGCTACCAGGGAGGAGCTGAATATGATGGTCCTCTGGTCGTGAAGGTGGAAGTCCCATTGGTTTAGCAAAAACACCTGTATAGCGATCCAGAATTTGTTGGAGATCCAAAGGAGTAGTGGGGGCCGCTGAAGGTTGCATTTGAAGGGAATGGAGCTGAGCAATGACACCATGGGAACTCTTCTTAAGGATTTTTTCCAGGCGATGTGAACTGATGATGCTGAGAGACCTGGGTTGTAATCCCTTCAATGTGTGTTTGTGTCCATCGGGGGAGAACTGCATCCAAAGTTCCGCAAAATCCCATAATATGGGGCCAAGTGTGCGGAGCCATTGAGCGCCCAAAACCACATCACATCCGCTTAAGGTCAAGGCAAACATGTCAGAGCGGAGCTTATAATCTCCCATAGAGATACGCACATTACGACACTTCCCTTTGCAAGGTAAGGTGCCCCCATTGGCAACCATGACTTAAAAGTTGGAGCAAGGATGGATAAAATAATCAGCTTGTTTGGCGATCCGAGGGTCAATGAAATTATGAGTGCTGCCAGAATCAATGAGTATTGTAAGAGGAAGCTTCTTGAAGTAACCGCGTACCCACATTGTTTGGGGGGCAGTGACTCCAGTTAAAGCATGGAGGGATATCTCGGGCTAGTCGTCCTGAGATGGAGGGTCAGTAGGCGGCTCCTGAGTGTCAACCGGAGCATCCATTACATCGAAAACTTCTTCACCAATTTCAGAGGCAGGTGGAGAATCCACATCCAGGAGATAGATCTTTTGTTGAACACATCGATGGCCCTGACTGAATTTCTCATCACAATTATAACAAAGCCCTTTTTCTCTGCGTGCCTGCATCTCTGTTTTAGACAAATGCTTGATTGGAGGTGAGCGAGGAGCTGGCGGAATGGGAGGTCGTTGAGAACCCATATTGTGGAAGGGAAGAAAAGAGGATTTGGAGCGATGTTGGGCTGCCATCTTGTATTCTGCCAACTTAGCCAGCCCCAGGGCTTCCATCATTATGTTGGGACTTAACATTTTTACCTCAGAGCGAATTGCATCCTTTAGACCTCTGATAAAACAACTCCGGTAGAAGTCATCAGGTAATCCTTCAGTGTGATTAGCTAGTTTCTCAAATTTAGTTTGATACTCTTTCACAGTACCAGTTTGGTGAAGTTTAGTGAGAGCTCCTGTGAAGTCATCAAAAGCACTCGGACCAAATCGGTGCAAAAGGAGCTGGCAAAAAGCAGGCCATTTTGGCTCTTCATGAGCCCTGATGTACCAACGATACCATTGAAGAGCTTCCTGTTCCAAATGAAAGGAGGCAAGTGGAACTTGGTGGACATCAAAAGTATTATGAAGGCTGAAATACTATTCTGCACGATAGATCCATCCATTCGGATCAGTACCATTGAAGCGTGGAAAATCTAGCTTCGGACCGCGAAAATTGCTGGAAGAAGAGAACCCATTGGTTGATGAATACTCGGACTATTGTCTGGTGTTCATAGTTGAATGCTCAAGATGGAGACCGAGAAATTTGTCATCCAGTTCCTGGAGTTTCACTTGGATGGCGGCAAGTGCTTCCTCCATGATTTTTTCTCCCGTGTGGGTGACAACCATAAGCAGGAGATTTTTCAGGAAGGGATCTGCAACAGCATGGAAGTGATCGGAAACAGGTGGATCTGCAACTGCGCGGAACTGACCGGCAACAGTTCTGGACAGAGGAAATATGTAATTGTGCAACTGAAAATAGATATGGACCCTAGGTATGTGCGGCTTCCTATCGGTTCAAGGTATTCACTCGGCCACCAATGTTGTCTGACGACTTGCGTATTGGGGCAGTACCCCTCACTCCATGGCTCAGGTAAAACTGATAACCGCTTGGCCACAAACGACAGCTCTTGGTTTACCTCACGGGTGGGAACTAGTCAATCAGGTAGGGTTCGTTGTCCTTTTCATTGGCAGGTCCTCTCAATGGGCCAGCTACTTCAAGGTTCTTTTGGTACTCCTCACAATGAGTTTTAGGGCTTATGCCCAAGTACTTCCCATAGTTAAGCGGAGAGGGATTATTCCCAGATCCGAACCTGCAACAGAAAAAAAAATTGGGCAGAAATTCCACCCAATGTTCAAAAACCGGATCTACCCATGAAATCTAAATAGAAATCTGGGCACTCGGTCAAAATATTTTCGTGCCGCAATTTCCGCAGTCGTCACCGAAATTCTGAAAAATTGCGGATTTTAAATCCGCGATATCTCCACTTTTAGAACTCCAAATGAGATGATTTTTTTTTGAAACTGCGTATTTTTGAAAGAGGAATTCAGATATGCAATCTGTTTCTTCTGATTTTGTGCAGAAAGTTTCAGAAATTGATCTGAAAGTCACCGCCCAAAAAAAAAAAATCCCACGTGTGCCAAGGAAAGTGCTCTGATACTAGATGTGAGGAACCTGCAACAAAAAAGTAATCAAAACACACGATATAGCAGCATAAATCAGAATCACTTTTATATTAATCGCAAGCCACTTCGAGGGGGAAACCTCCTTTGAGCAAGCTCAATACAAAATAACTTCACGGTGCCTTCCTTGGCCTCAACACACGCTTATATACCAAAAATAGGCGCCAATACTATGGGTCAAAACCATGGACCAATAGAAACTATGGATCAACAAATACTACAGGCGGCTTACAAAGCATATGCGCCTCACAACAATACACAAACTATGGATCAACAATTACTATGGGACGACTTACAAAGCATATGCGTCCAACAACAATATACTAACATAGTAAAGAGAGGGATTGACATGGGTTCCTAACAATCATTTTGTGTCATAAACACCACCAGTTTCACCATCACTCCTTAAAAGTAACGAAACTACCCTAAAAACAATGTTTAATCAAAAATTGATCAAGATTCTATTTTTGATATCACCAACAATATTAGGCTAGGGCCTTGGAATAATATTGGAGAGTTAACACCTCCTTGGGAACATAATTTTGAAACTAGTATTAATTAAAGAGATCAAATCCAATGGTAACAAAGAGGTGGTACCGCCCCCCTTACTTCGTGCTTAGAGATCAAATCCATTTTCATGAAGTCAATTTGAATTAGTAAGGGTGGTACCACCCCCCTCTTCTTTATTTGGTGGGATATCAACACATTATAGTATTTGAATTAAGTGGCAAGTCCTTCGGGTGACTTCAATTTATTGATATATCTAGTCTATGTGAGTTATCCTAGACTGATAACTATCCCGCTCGACCACTTATTGTGAAGTGGTAACCATATTTTCTTCTCCTAGGGAATCACACAGGATATTGTAAGTGGGGAACACTTGCAGTACCTAAGACATATAGAAGGTTGTTTCAACTCCTTCGGAGGGTGAGTATCCAAGAGCTAAAACTTGCACCTTTGGTGATTGAATAACAATAAAAAAAAATTCTCATACCTTCATTATTTAGTAATTGTTGAGGTTTGATGTCCCTTGGGAGGTAGTAGTTTTGGAAGGCCCTATAATCCATCTGTTCACTGAAATCCGGTTCTTTGGAAAGAAGCTTGCATGCTAATTTTTTTAAGACTTGTTTAGATGTGTGGACACACTACAACAAAAAATGGATTTAGAGCTAGATTTTAGTGTAATTGTTTCTCAATTTTGGTGAACAATCTGGTGCTAAACCTGGCGCTATTGTACAATTTCGTAAAATGCCATCTATTGCATCTTTTTTTCGGCCTTTTTAGCATCCATTTTTGCGTCCATTTTTGTGCCCAACTTTTTGCATCTTTTGTTCTGCCCTTATTTGTGCCCAATTTTGCATCTTGTATTGCATCTCTTTTTGTGTCCTTTGTTACATCCTTGTTTGCACCCCGTTTGACACTTAGTTTAACATCCAGTGTTGCATCTTATTTTGATCCTAGTTTTTCATCGAGTCTTGCACCCAATTTTGCTCCATGTTTTGCATCAAATTATGTGTCCAATTCTGCATCTAGTATTGCATCTAGGTTTGCATCCAATTTTGGGCCCAATATTGTGTCTAGTTTTGCATCCAATTTTAGTTATAATGTTGCATCTAATTTTGCATCTTGTTTTACATCTTTTTTTGTATCCATGTTTGTGCCTAATGTTTCATCTTGTTTTACAAGGAATTTTTCATCTAGGTTTGCACCTAGTGTTGCATCCTGGTTGATATATTTTTTTGCATCTATTTTTGAACCCAATGTTGCACCTAGTGTTGTGGCTATCGTTGTGCCTAGTTTTGCACCCATGTTTGTATCTAATATTGCATCCTGTTTTTTTTCCAATGTTGCATCCCATGTTGCATTCAATATTACGTCTAGTTTTTCATCCAATGTTTCTTCTCATCTTGCATCCAATATTGTGTCTCGTTTTAAGTTTTTGTTTGCGCCAAGTGTTGTTTCCAGTTTTTCAACTGGTGTTACGCCTATTTTATGTCCATCGATACACCATATTTTGTGCTTAATTTTATGTCCAATTTTATGTCTATTTAGGAGTCCACTTTTGCATCTACTATTGCGTCTAGTTTTGGGCCTAGTATTGCATCTAGTTTTGAGTCATTAATTGTCTCTAGTGTTGAGTCTCTTTTTGCATCCAATTTTGATTTTAGTGTGACATGCATTTTGTGCCCACATTTGCGTCTAACATAAAATCCACTTTTGCACCACCGTTTGTGTTTGGTGTGACTTCCACTTTTACATCCTATTTTACACTTAATGTTGCGTCTAATATTGCATCCATCTTGCACTACTACATTTTTTACCTTTAGAAATACATTGCAATATCATTAGGGCATGGAGGAATCGAACCACCAACCTCCTGCTTGTAAGTCAAGCGCTCTTCCATTGAGCTATCACCCTTTAGGAATCAGGAAGAGCAATATTAACATATATATTTCATCATTTGTAACTATAATAAAAGACAATCAGATCCAAAGACAGTCATGCTTAAAATCCAATTTATTTTTCCAAACACACTAATAAGAATAAAAATCTACCATGATCAAGCCACAAAATATCCTAAACAATTACGCAATCTATTAAAGTGGTCCATAAAAGGGTCTTAGAGAACAAGTTAATGTATTGATGGATACCTAATAACCTAAACTCTAGAAGGGAAAATAAGGGATGTGTTTAAGAAATAGTTGTAGAATCCAATTGAGGATGTGTGTGTTTCTACATAAACATTATTCATTGATGATGTGATTTTGTTCATCAATGGGATGGTAAGAGAAGCACTCATGAATGGTTACTAAAAGAACATGCTACTATGTGCATCATATATGATCTAATGAAGATTTTAACAATGAACAACAACAAAGAGGATTTATTTTATGTGCATTATTTATAATATAAAAATTAGTAAGATGTCAACACCAACAAAGAGGATTTATATTATGTGCATTATTTATAAATTAAAAATTAGTAAGATGTCAACAAGGAAAAGCATCATACTAGTTTCCACAATTGATAAGGCCACAAGGAGGTAGATGAATTTGAGGGGTTTCCCATCTTAGTAATGATTGTTTCATCAAGGGATTCTGAAGGGGCATTCCATCACTTCATCAAGTTGTTAATTATTGTCAAGTTATTCTATATTAGAAACCACATGAAATAAGAAGAGTACACTTAGGATGCCATATTATCAAATTTAAAACTAGTAACTCTGCCTTTAAAAGTTGTACTCACATTGTTATACTGTATTTAATTTTCACTAACCTCTGACCCTATTTTCCTCATGACTCTATCTTTATCATTAGTTACTTTGTATATATAGTGTTTTAATAATAATCTAAATTTTTGGAAGGATGCACTAGCCTACTCATGAAACTCAAAATCATTGCTACCCTTCCATTTCAACATCTCCTCTATATTGGCTACTTCTAGTTGTCTTCAGAGGGGGAGTTGTGATGTCTTAATGGAGTGTAATGTTTGGGGACAATTCCTTCAAAGCAAGTGGTTGATTCTGAGAAACCCCAAAGAACTATTATTCAGATGGTGGCTCTATTAGTGTTATACTATAATATCTAATCATTTTTTAATCGACAATTGAGGAAGGAATAGTAGTCCTTTGGGGTTTTCATGGCACATTTAGACAGAAACAACATGCATAAGGAGGATCATGGTTAATTTGCAACAAATTACATAGCACTTAGTTGTTTCAAATTAGAATTCAACAAATGCATTCCTTAGAAGACTTCTAATGATGGTTTTTCAATGCAAATCTAACCTACATGGCCATGAAAGAAGCAATGTTGGGAACTTTGGGAAATTTTGTGCATCACAATAGTAAGAAACCTCTAGATCTAGGTAAATCCATGGATAAAAACAATAGTAAGAGTCATTATTTCTAATATGACCATCTTCTGAGCATAGTAGGGTTTGTTTCCTTAAAATAGTAGCAACAAAACTGCCCCAATCACAAATTTCGAGCATATTTCCACCATCAGCATCCCAAAAATTAGCTAACATGTGTATTATAGGTACGGAAGAATGTTGATCCTATAGAAGCATAGGTTTGGTAGTCCATTCATCACATCACAACATATTTTTTGAGGTCGTTTTGACTAGTCTTGGATGGTTTAAATCCCAATGTTCAGTCCTTTCTGGTTTTTGTGGCGCAATTAGACATAGAGAAACAACATGCATGAGGATCATGGATGGTCTACAAAAAATGACATAGTGATTGGTTGTTTCAAATTAGAATTCGACAAAGGAACACCATAGAAGACTTATAATAATGGATATTTTTTGGTCAGCTGTGCAATTTCCATCCTAATGCAACCCTAACAGCCGTGAATCTTCAAACTTGAGTGGATTCATGGGCATGATTAGGCATCCTAACAACAATGATTCTCCAATCTAAGAAGTCTGAGCAGCCTAGTATCTTGTATCATCAAATGTGGGCATGTTTTCGGTAGCATCAACCCTAACAATCTATGGATTTAAGGTTCTGTGTGCTTTTAAGGAGCTTCAAACAACATCACTTTTAATCCTGCTAATGAAAGAAGCAATTTTGGGCATTTTTGGGAAATTATGTTCATCACAACAACAAGAAACCTCCAGATCTAAGTAAATCCGTGGATGAAAACAACAGTAAGAGTCCTTATTTCTAATATTGACATGTTCCAAGCATAGTAGGGTGTGTTTCCTTGTAACAGCAACAACAAAACCTCCTCAATCTCAAATTCTGGGAGTATTTTCATCAGCAGCAGCCCTAAAATTTGACAACTTATGTATTAAAAGTACCAAACAATGTTGATCCTTTAACAACATGCGTTTGGTAGTCCATTCATCACATTCAAAACAGAATTTTTGAGGTCATTTTGACTAGTCTTAGATGGTTTTGATTCCCAATGTTCTTTGGGGTTTTCATGGCACATTTAGACATAGATCAACAACATGCATAAGGAGGATCATCTTTGATCTACAACAAATTACAAATGACTTGGTTGTTTCAAATTAGAATTCTACAAATGCATTCCATAGAACAATTCTAATCATGGTTTTTCAATGCCAATTTGACATGAGAAAAATATAGCTCAATACCACAACATATCTTATATCCATGTCAGAGGGTTTTACATTACTTCTTTGATATTGCAAATTTAGTCATCCATTTGTGGAATCCCCAATCTTTGGAGACATTGTGAGTTGTCTACTTTGGAAGAGCATGAAAAGAATCTAGTGAAACCATTACAATAGAATACATCAATTCCATTGCATTGTGTTCCAAGGTAGAGATGGCATTGAGGATAGCTTCATCATAAATTATCATTCCTGCTACACGCCATTGATCTAAGATTCCTTCCACAGAAGTTAACGGAAAGAAAGTCAGAAAGGAAATATTTATGTTTTAACAAGAAGGAAAATTTGGCAACCAGATTGAACTTATATACTCAAAACATGTTATACATTGATATGGCCCATGGGTACTTAACCAAAATATAAAACTGGAGTCTTCAACATGGAAACCTTTAATATTAGTTTCGATATCATTCTGATAGCTTGCATAATAGACTTGCTACAAAATTAGAACACTAATGCTAGGAATGGAACTTGAAACCTCTTATACATGAACTAAAAGACCACACCGGTGTCTTGTTCTTCTTCAAAGTACCTACCATCATAGGGCTTGTTGTCATTCCAATAGCTTGCACAATAGACTTTCTACGATGTAGAAAAACCAGCAAGGGGAATCGAACTAAAACTTCTTACACATGTATATTGATCCTTATCCAAAAGACTAAATTGAGGCCTTTAGAAAGGTACCCACTATCACTATTTTTGCTCTTTATTCAAAACTAGGTTCCAAGCATTCTAGTCAATACATGGATATTCGACTTTTAAGCATCTAAAAATAAGATAAGATAATTTAAGTTTATTAATATCCACAAAAGACAAAGGAGTAGGCCATTGGAACAAAAAAGTACAACTCGTGGCCACAAAACTATGAGAGTCTCTATAACAACACTAGATGCTAAAATGGTGTCTAAGAAAGAAAGATACAAAAGACACCAAAAGAAGAAAACGAGCTTGAGCCTAGCATAGATGAAGAAAAAAATAACTATAAGAGTTGGAGACCCAAGATAAAAATAAGAAAGGATTGTTAACAACCTAGTGTGTTCATTTTAGTAACAACCTATTTATAGTGGACACCTAAGTTGCAAGAAACACCAAAATAAGGGCCACACCATGTGTGTTTTGGGACGAAAATGTGAAAACATGTGTGGTACAACCTGGAAACATGTTTCCATCCCCACAAACACATCCAATATGTGGGAAACATATTTTGTACAACCAAAAACACATTACCAATCCATACCAACATATGTATGATGCATTTTCTTGTATAAATGCACCTAGTTTGACTTGGTTTTACTGGAGTTTTCACTAGGTTTGACATTACTTAAATTTTTATCATTACCATTAATTGTTTCCAGATATTTGAGCGTGGATCCAACATCACTAAAGTGTAATACCCCTGGTTTTGAACTCGAATGCATTAAAAGGTACATGATGTATATATTGTAATTAATCGTGGTGTGGAGCTAAAGGAAAAAGTCCCACCATTGATTTGGTTGTGTTATGTTTCGGCAATAGGGATCGTTTCCGATGGCATATCGGTCTATCTGACACATTATAGTTTTGGAATCATGTAAATACACACATCAATTAAAATAAAACTATAGCCAGCTATGACGGAGAAACGTTGAATGAAAAGGACATGATTCCTAAGGTTAAGGGGGGGTTGTCCAACCCATGGGGGTCATTGGAAGTTTTCCATGTGTCGGCCTCCCACTAAAATTATATTGTCTC
>LPNX010335928.1:21985-105289 GCA_001517045.1 Pseudotsuga menziesii | reverse complement strand
CCACCTCAATCCTCCATCACTCCGATAGCAAGCTCACAAACAAAGGCAAGCTTGGGAATAACACAACAGTGCTCCAAAGGGACAAAGGGATGCAGACTCTAGTATAGGTCTGGCAACAATGGACTATAGTTTCGGTACTCTCAATTCTCTCTTATGCTTTCAATGTCTCAATGGTTCCTTATATAGCTTTCCAAAGTGATACTGAAAGGTCGAATCCGTGCGATCTCAAGGCATATGGAAGGCCAGGAGTCATATGAGTCTGATTCACGGCAAGGAACGGTCCAACAGTTTTGGACTATGCACACATCTCGATGTACGCGACTATAGAGGGTATATCCGCGTATGTATGCGGTTATCGGGGAAAAGGACGTGTATATCATTTTTGTAATGTTTTAAGGGATGGTCAATGATACATCAAAAGACAATAAGTGGTCCATAGGGAATAGTGAGTCTGCAGCGGGATAGGGGAAGGCCATACAATGTGTGATTCACCTAGTGTGGTGAAATCCGCTATAACACCTACCTCCTACTAAAGAGCATAGAGAAGGAGACATTCCTAAGGGACTGTCAACTCAGAGAAGGGAGTGGTCTCTTGTGTTATATGGGGTAGTGGAATTAGAGCTCGCTACCAAAAATGAGACATTCCTGAGGGACTATCACCTCAAAAAAGCGAGTGGTCTCTTGTGTTGATATAAGTGCGTTTGTTATTGTTGATGGCCTGATAAACCCAACAGTGTTGGCTTGGTTGATTATTGNNNNAAGGACGTTGTGAAGCAGCCTGCATGCTAACCTAACATCCAAGTCCATAAGAGATCCCAAGGCTTGCAAAGTGAAGCAGGATCCTGTGGACCAACGAGGAAACGCATAATACAGATAAGTATTGGATTATTTTGCAAATTATTGATTAAAGAATTTACATGTGTATATTATTTGGTTATGATTTTTTAAGCTCTTGTTTTAGAGATAAAAACCGAGGAGAATAAACTAAACATGTGAATCCATTCAATGTTTGAATATAGGTATTACTGGGAGCGAGGACTATGAGAGCATCCTAGGGGTGCATGAGGACATGTGACTATCCTGAACAGCTCAGAATGAGTAGTAATGAAAAAGGTGCTTGTGAGACTGTGAAGGTCCTAGCAGCCGACACAAACCATGTGGGGAGCCTGCATGGTTGAGAGGTCTAAAATAGACCAGAGACACTAAGTGTCATGACCAAGAGGGATTGGTCCATCATTCACGGTGAAGTGAAAGAGGCTAAGAGCATAAAAAGCCACAGCGGTGGTGTGGGTTCCAGGATGGAACAAAACAAAGAGGGGAAAAACTCTTGCTGCTCTCTCTTGCCTTTTGATTATATACATATATATACTTATGCATTGTGAAAACATAAGATTGTTGAATGCATGTATGACTAGAAATAGAATGTGTGTGTTTGCTTAAAGTAAATTGTGAATGCTGGAATGGTTAATTCCCTGCCCAAGAATGGACATGAATGAGCTCATGTGCCTGTTGGGAAGGCATGAAAAATATGAAAGTCTCCTTGATGAGACTTGGACTGTCAGGCCAATTGGGTAATAAATTGACTAATTCTAATGCCTATATTATGCTTGGTCTAACAGAATCTCAATGATGCATTTCACATGTGAGAAAAGTGAATCCCAGTGTGAACATTAATCATGGCAGCAAACCAAAAGCTGCTGGACTTGGCTGGAAGTCTCCTTCACACAATTGCCAGGACCCAAGGAAATCTTGGAGAGATGCTCAAGATACAGAAAAGGTACAATGAGATGAACCACTAGATTTTGCAAGACTTTATTGGTTTGCAAAAGGAGGTAAAAATCCTTCTGGGAGCAATCCGTAAAGGCAAGGAAAGTGGATCAATGATGGGACAACCATCCAAGTGATCCATCAAGAAATGGTCCAGGCATGAAGACTCAAAGGAAATTGAGTAGGTAAAGATGAGGCAACCAGTGAAATGTTGGAAATGCGGAGGACATCATTTACACCGGGACTGCCCAGCGAGGGAACATAAAGAGGGAAGCAGCCACAAAGTTCCTAGACTTGGGGATGAGCCAAAAGCTAAGAAGCTCATGGAAGTCAAAGGGCTTGGTCTTGAAATTTCAAAGTAAAAAAATGAACATCGAACATATATGCAAAATTTTGAAATTTTGGATGTGCAAATTGTATATGTATTCCTATGTATTGGAACACCGAGGATGGTTTTATTCCAAGGTGAAGGGGATTGTAATACCCTTGGTTTTGAACCCGGATGCATTAAAAGGTACATGATGTATATATTGTAATTAATCATGGTGTGGAGCTAAAGGAAAAATCCCCACCATCGATTTGGTTGTGTTATGTTTCAGCAATAGGGATCGTTGTCAATGGCATATCATGCTATCCGGCACATTATAGTTTTGGCAACATGTAGATACGCACATCAATTAAAATAAACATACATCCAGCTATGACGGTGCAACATTGAATGAAAATGGCATGATTCCTAAGGTTAAGGGGGGGTTTTCCAACTTGTGGGGGTCATTGGGATTTTTCCATGTGTCAGACACCCATTGAACTTTTGATGTCTATTAATTGGGAGCATTTATTGATGAGTAGTGGTGGGTGTGGCAGGACTATCAGTCCTTTCCCACGGGCCCACTCCACCAGTGGACTCTCCCTCTTCATGTCACGAGGGGGCAAAGAAAACATTCTCTCCATTCTTTCCATGCACACTTTCCACTCCTCCACTCACAGTTTTGATCTTCCTCCCACTGCGATTCATTCTAGTTATCCTCACACACACAGAGAGATTCAGCTTCCTCTCGCACCATTTGGGTTCTCCATCGTGGGTTTTGGCTGGGCCATCTCATGTAGGTAGGGGTCTAATCTGTTCTTCTTTCTCTCGTCGATTACTAGTTGGGGTTCTGTTCTTCCTCCCGTTCTCATAGGGAATCATTTCTCCCTTCTCTCATTATCGAACTGTGTAAGCCATTCACGCTCAAGGGTTGTGGTTATGCGTGCTACCCTCACGGCTATTGGTCTGGGTACCTATTCTCCCTTGTCTAAGATTGAGAATCATACTTCTCTCTTGTTTTGGGACTATGTAATGTTATTGCCACTTCATGGTTGAGCTGGAACTGGGGTTTTCCTCCCTGATTTGGCAGTTTATTGCGGTTTCCCTCCATTGTTCATGGCTTGTTGTAGTTTTCCCCCATGTTGTTTGTTGTTGTGAATGCAATCATCTTTTGGTTGTCGCTGAGTTGTTTTGGCCATGATAGGGCCAAGAACAACTCTAAAAAATCTTGTTTGACCTAAGTTGTGTTCACCTTTTCGTTTGGGTTGTTACCCTGTCGTCCTTGTTTTCTTCATAGAGCTATGAATTGATTGTTTTACTGCAGTATGCAGTAGCTGGTATTTGGACTGTTTAGAGAAGGATCAGAGGCTGGGTATGCTTGAGAAACCTGGTGTTGGGAACCACTAAGACCGAATTAGACTACTGCCCTTCTTCTCCACAACCCTTGAAGAGTATTGGAAAGGGAAGTCACAGCTTGAGGGACTGTGAAGCAGAGAAAGGGCTGATTCCTAGTGTTGGGTGTGTGGATGTATTAGAAGTTAGGTTAGTTCTGGTATGGGCATTAGTTCTCCATTGAGACTGCCAGCTTAGCATTGAGCCTTTCCTAGCTTCTTGATGGCCTGATAAACTCATCAATGTTGACTTGGTTGTTTTGTGTACCTTGGCTAAGTGTAATCCTGCTTTAACCCTTACTCCTTGAGGAATCATGCCCAGCTCGGGGGTGGCAGTGTTGCTGAGAGATTGATGAGCACACTGGCCTATGGTTGGGTGGAATGTTGCAGTGACATAGCTGGTTGCGGGACGAGTCCTTTTTAAGATGAGTATTCTTAACTATTTTGTCTCTGCATTTATATTACTGAATGATGAATATGATGAAAACATGGTATGCTTGAATGAATGTATGTTTTCTTCTGCTATGCATGTTAAGGTTATGCATCTTAGCATGTTTTATGTTTTATGTATTTATTTCAGCACTATATTCCTGTTCATCTTCATGGGGTTATTTTCCCGTATGTTTGGTGATAGTAGCATCAGGGACGTGACATAGAGTTTGCTTATTTCCAAGTAATACAAAGTTTTTCCCATCCTGAACCAACTATATAAATTCATCTAGGAAGGCCACAAACACTTAATTCTACAAATCATAGCTCTACTAGATATAGTTAAAAAATCTAAGCACAACAAAAGGTTGCGCTTTGAAAGATGAGAATAATTTAACACTAATCCAAACTACAAGAATATGATCGAATTTGGAGATGCAGGTTAAGGAGAATTTAACAACAAGATGAACTGTGGCAGGTTAAACCTTGAAACTTCTACTTAAAAAATATTCTTACAATTTTATAAATCTGACCTTGGTTGACATTAATAACTTCTTTGTTTCCTAGAATCTCTATAGTTTGTGGATTTGCAAATATTATATCACATCCAATAAGCAAGGGTTCCTGGAGGATATAATATTTGATTATCATCTAGCATGGGACATGAAGAGAGTACAGAATATTAGAAATAGATTGTTAGTAAAACACATTTATATAAAAAAAAAAGAAATGAATACATTGAATGTCCATCAATTCTATTATGTATGCTTCATTTTTCTATGTTCTACTATGTTCTTTTTCCAATTATGTTTGTTTTTTATTATCCCTATTTTACTTTCAACTGTTATCATGTATATGTATAATAATGTGTTGTTAATTTCTGAGTTGTTTATTCATTTTCTAATAGAGATTGTGACATCTTAGGATTTCATTTAGGAAATGACCAAATATATAGAGCAAATTGGAATTAGAGATTGAAATTCCTCATAGAAATATTAGCAACAACATTCTGAGTCTGGTAGATATATGAGAAAACACATAGCAACATTTTCATCCTAAATCTCTATACCACAATAAGCCTAATTCTCAATGATGCATTTCTAATAGTTTATGTATGATACCATAATCTATGATTCCTCCTTTGTATGAAAAAAAAATCCTCCTCAAAGGGGGCCTGGTAGATATATCTTTTTTCTCACATACTTTCTTCTTATCCTATGCTTCATTTACATTCTTTGCATACTTACAAGCAAAGATTATATTATCACTTAAATTCAAGAAAATATGGTCAACACCCTTACCATTTGTGACTTTCCTTTTTCTTATTTCGTCAATTCACCTGGGAGGATTGGGATTTGAGCCATCCACAATTTTGTAGAAGGCCTTGTCTAGCATTGGCATCTTCATTTCGAGTTTCCATACGATGAAACCTGCTCCATCAAATTGCTCCATTGCTGCACCAATTTCTGGTTCACTTTAACAATTAAGGTCATTCTTCAATATAATGTTGTCCTACTGTCTCTTAGAATTTTTCACATATTAATAAATGCTCAATGTTAACATGTTAAAATTTTAGGAAAAATAGAGGATTGGCATCACAATTTAAAACATAATAGATTTATATCAATTTACAAAAAAATCCATAGATTATCAAACATAATATGAAATACTAAGATGAAAAATAATCTTTGTGATATCTTTTGGGATCGTTTGCATAGAGAAAGCCATTAATCCAAGATCCATATCCATGAGTATTAGTCACAACTAACCAATTTCTTGTAATTTTGAACAATTCACTTAGCACTCATTTCATTGAGTGATACTCATAGGGGTGGAGTGTTCAAGTTTTATGATTTTTCAAAATTTTACTAACTTGTGCAACAATCAAATCAAGTACTCAGAAGGATGAGGTAGAAAATACAGCAGTGACAAATGAAAAATAATTTTAAACATAATTCTCATCTCTTTTAGCTTTAACACTCCCAAAGTTTCCTGTGTTAAAGTTGAAATGTACAAGAACTATAAAGAATAGCCGTATTAATCAAATAGGCTAAACATCAATTTAAACAAGAACTCATAAATGGAACATGTTTAGAACTTCCTTATACTCAGATACCTTTTAGATTAGACCTTGTCTCTTTGAAGACAATTCACTAAAAAACAGTGGACATCCCTTAGAGAGAGAAAGATAGGTAGTTGTATGGAAGAGTTAGACAAAAAAATACCTCAAGATGTTAACCAAGGAAAATCTAGAAATGAGGATGAACATTTAATTCCTTGCTGCAATAAATGATTGTCTTTAGGACAGTCATACATCTAACAAGTAGCATCACCTTTCAAATTATCATAGACATCCTCAATCTATATAATAGCACCCTCAAACACGGAAATGCATAAATGCACCTTTATAGCAAGCTAAACGAAGGTCACAATAGCCCAAAAAGGATCACAGTTCATACTTAACAGTCCATAGGGTTCACGTCCCAGTTTAACATCCCAAGTAGGGTCATGGCTCAGTGCAAACAAACCACATATGCCACAAGCTAGTTCAAGGTAATCTAAAAAGGTAACGACCGATATCAAGGAGCACCAATAAGGTCACAACCCATATAAAGGAGCACCCACATAGTCACAACCCAGCTCAATGAACACAAAAGGTCACGGTCCAACCCAATGAACACAAACATGGTCACAACAGAAAATTGGAATCCGGAAAATTGATGTACAACATGACAGGTATGGGTGGTGATATGACATAATTTACTATCCCTTAATAACTAATATAGGTAAAAATCAACAAGATGTACAATGTAAACAACAAATTATAGCTTGACATTAGACATACTAGGATCACTACACAATAAAACAAGGAGGCTGAAAATGAATATAGTAGGACATGAAGGAGTACATTGCATAACTCCTGAATAACTAATCAATGTTCATTGTCATTGCTTTTTCCTTGCCTTTTTTTGATGCACTAAACCATTGAGCTGATTCTATTCACTCGAGGACTTTTGAGCCTAAATGAAACAAGATATCAATATGACGAACCAAAGGAAATAGATAGAAATAAATGTATCTGATAATAATATCTAGAGAGAAATTGGGTATTTTTTGAATATACATTTTTCATGAAATCTGAGAGCTTTTGGGCTTCTCAAATATAAACTTTTGATCAGATCTGGGAGTTCTGTGGTTTTTCAACACTCTAGGACCTCATAACTAGATTGAGAAATTTGTAAGTATCTGGATTTGTTTGTAACTTTTCTTCTTTAGAAAATATATTCCTTTTACTTGTTAAAAAACATCAAAGCTTATAGACAAAAACACAATTAGCTTAATAGAACAATCTATAGCACCTAGCTCTCATTTGGATACGTCATTGAGTCATGATATAACAACATATGGTAAACATGCTAAGGAAATTTGAAAAGAAACTTGTTGGATACAAAATCCATACCCTAGGCAACACAAGCAGGCATTCACGCCCATAACAAATGTCAAACCTTGAGCATCATGTACTAATCAAAATAAAAAACATATGGTGAACATGCTAAGGAAATTTTAAAAGAACCCTGATGGATAAAAAATTCATACCCTAGGAAGCACAAGCAAGAATTTAGGCCCATAACAAATGTCAAACCTTGAGCATCATGCACTAATCTAAAGCAACAAGGAATAGAGGTAAAAAAGGTGTAACAAACTCTAAATAAAATTATAAATGATAATGATTAAGATTCAAAATGTATACATGTTGCATCTTGTTTCTCTGTTACATGATCCCTCACTGTGATTTCATGGCCAATGATATTGTAGATGAACTTATGTAATAACCCAAGTCAATTTGGTCTAAGTTTCCCTTGATTCTATTAGTTAACTAGGAGTTTCTCTACCACTGGCTAATGCCCTTAGCATACTGTTGTGGAGTAAAGCGGCCAGTAATATGTCTTAAGTTTTGGTTTAAGGTCCTGGTTGAGAACTTTAAGCAAACACTTTGCTTATTAACTAATGTAGTTGACTGTGGCATAGATTTCACCAAATAAGTGTTGTTTTGGTTCATATATTTCATCAAACATTTGAGATGATGTTGGTTGTAGCTTACTATCAATTATTTCAGTCCCTTGAAAAAAGTGTCTACAACTCGGTCTAATTATTTCAAGTATTCCTTCTCAAGTGGAAGAGTGTAACATTATCAAACATACATTTGTTGCATAACTGTAGTAAAAGCATTCCTTAAATCAAATTTCAATAAGCATTCAAATCTGCAATTTCATTTAATAAATAATAAACAGAGATAACATGACTAGAAATGAAGGAAAAGTCCCTTGAACTAGTTGTTTAACACTGGTAATGATTATCTCTTCACAAGGCAGATTTATGGCATCAAAAGGCTCTCATTTAATGCCCTGACATTGTGGATAATCTTTAGATAATTTCTAGCCAATCATAGGATGATAGGATATTCCCTTTATTCTTTGGCCAATGAATAATGTAAATCTCTGAATGCTACAAGATCAGTGGGCTGAGTTAAAGTGATACTACATGGAATGTAAACCCATAAATGAAAGGCTGCTATAGGATAATGCTTGTGCAACAATAAAAGAGTGGTAACCCCGTTAGCTCGAATAGGGTGGAATATACTCATTTTTCCTCAGTATGCAATGCACAACACACATCTGAAGCTTATACACTGGCCACATTTTCACTTCAAGGCCTGCTCATTTACAGTGCTATAAATATGTATTATGTAACACCTCAGCCTCCAACTTGTTCTCTTCCAAGAGTGTATTCTTCTTTCAAACTCACCTTCTAACCAACAACAGATAGATCATACCAGTGGAATCGATTTTTCCCAAGGATGGACTATAGTTAACTCTCTTGACCTGCCTCCTCCAAATGAGAAAATCCAGCCCGATTTGGTAAGGTAAGATGGAACCTTTTCTCAAAAATGCACCCAGACCATGAAAGCTACAGGAATATCTTTCAAGTCCCTTCAAAACTCAGCTTGTGGATGAGATGAAAATACCATGTTGGAGATAACCTATTGGAGATCAAGGTAAGCTACAGGAATATTTTGCAAGTCCCTTCAAAAATCATCTTGTGGATGAAATTAAAATACCCTATTGGAGAGAACCTGTTGGAGATCAATGTAACTTGTTGGAGATCAAGGTGAAAGTGACTATACCCACACAATGCTACCTCATCAGCATCCAAAAAAACACTAACATGTGGACTAATGTAGTATCCCTTCAATAGACTGATGACATGTAATGGATTTTATTGTTGTTATCTTGAGGCCTTTTTTGGTTCAGGACTTTCGTTAAATAGTTTGGCAACAGTTCCCACGATTGAAATGTCCCTATGCAAATTTGGGTTGATTTTATTCTTATTTTACTGCCGATATGTTTGAATATAGAGTTGGGTATTTCTTTGCAAGTTTCAGCTCTCAAATTTCAATACAATGGTTATCCACAGAAAAAATTGAACACTAATATAAGATATTTTGCATTAACATCAAGGGAAAATATGTCAACTATTTCATATTTGGATAACATGAAAATACATTAGCAAGTAACAAAAATCTATTCACATCAAATCAAATCTGAATATCACTGTTTCCTTGACCTGTAGGTTGTATTTAGCTTACATACTTTTTTTGCCAGTGAACAACTCTCCAAAGCCACAACTGAATTATGTGGTGATGTGGGCAGTGCAAATAGTCCTCCCACAAGCATAATGTTATATTTTTATCATTCAAGCTAGCATTATTATCTTAGGATATTTAATTGAGATAATAACATGCACAGCAATAAAAACACAAGAGAAAAGAGACACAAAGAATTTTCCTCGGGGAAACCATAAAGGAGAAAATACCCCAACTTCCTCCGAGATAGAAATAGCACCAAAAGTAAAACCCGAAAACATAAAGATGATCTCCTAACAGCAACAGTCTCTCTCTTTTCCCATCAACTTCTCCTCTCACTCATGCACCCCAATAAGTGAGTGTGTGTGTGATAAATAGAGAGGCTCATTCTCTATTTATATTCTTTCGTTCACTTGAAACCCACTCCAACATGTCGGCCTCACTTACCAATTACTTACTAGATCCAACATCTGTAGGAGTGTGTAATAACCCTAGTTCCCCACAACATGTGGGGAATTTTCCTCCTTCGACCAACAAGGAGGGTTATCCTTAACACAATGGTGGGGACTATTGCCCTGACTTACAATGAATCACCTAGGGTCGACTTCTCTAGGATATTCTAATAACCCTAGGGCCCCACAATAGTGGGGACTTTATCCCTTGATCAATAGGAGGGTTACCCATAATGACTTGACATGACTTGTTTACATTATAGAACCTCCTGATAGGAACATCGAGGCATGACATGACTCAAGTACATTACAGACACATCCTGAAATAAACATCAGGGTAAAATACATAAGATATACGGATGAATACATTTTGAAGTTACAAATACATTAACACTCCCTCTTAACTAGGAAGATATTCTCTCGACACAATTTATCAGCACTGGTCTTCTTCTCTAGATCATCCCATCATCTGCCTCTTCAAGCCATCTTCATCTTCAAGTCATCTTTATCTTCAAGTCATCTTTATCTTGATCTGGATCATCATCACTGGATCTAGATCGTCACTTGGTCTAGATCATCTCTGCTGGATCAACATCATTGGATTTGGATCATCACTGGATCTGGATCATCATCACTAGATCTGGATCATCACTTGATTTGGATCATCACTACTGGATCATCATCACTCGATCTAGATCATCATGGGGACATCATCACTATATCTAGATCATCACTACTGGATCTGGATCATCACTCGATCTGGATCATCTTGGAGACATCATAACTGGATCTGAATCATCACTTGATCTGGATCATCACTGGGTCATCATCATATGTTGTATATGATGATTCTTCTTGTCACAAGATGTTCCATAGAGCCAACCCTTTTTCATGTCGGTTGTAGGCCTACCTCCTTGTAAGTCAAAATGGCCAGCACTCACATCTGACCTTGACTCATTAGAAAGGTACGGCACTTATATATAACCTTGACTCGTCAGAAAGGCACTCAGTCCTCGACTGAGGGTTCTTGGTAACTGACAAGATTCCTCCATTCAGAGAATGGTAGTAGCCCTTATATCTAACCCCAAGTCAGAATTTTTGTCACTCACATCTGACCTTGACTCGTCAGAAAGGAGGTAGCCCTTACATCTGACCCTAAGTCAGAATGGCCGGCACTCACATCTAACATGGAAGGAAACAATCCTCTCACCATGAGAAAATGGAGGTAGCGCTTACATCTGACCCTAAGTCAGAATGGACAGCACTCACATCTAACATGGAAGGAAGCAATCCTCTCACCATGACAGAATGGCAGTAACCCTTACATCTGACCCTAAGTCAGAATGGCTGGCACTCACATCTGACATGGAAGGAAACAATCCTCTCACCATGAAAGAATGGTGGTAGCCCTTACATCTAACCCTTAGTTATACATTAGAGGAAATTTCAACTCAAAATGGGCCTCCTAAAAAAAATTAATAAAATAATAGTTAAAATAATAAAACAATATTTATTAATTTTGGAGGAAGAAAAGAAAAAACTACTATTTTGTTCATATTTTCGACATATCTCCCTGTGGTTTTACTCAAATTTCAATTGGGAGAGCTCATTGGATGCGGAATTAAATTCCACATCCAATGAGCTCTCTCAATCAAAATTTGATTAAAAACACAGGGAGATATGTTGAAAATACAAACAAAAAAAAGTAGTTTTTTTTATGATACCTATCCCAAAATTTATATTAAAAAAGTGTTTAAGACCTATACGGTATTTCAAATTTAAAGCAGTTTCATTGGCTAACACATGATGACATGGAATTTGAGTTAAAGTTAAAAGGCCCATTTTGAGTTGAAATTTCCTCTAATGATGGTTGGCACTCACATCTGACATGGAAGGAAACAATCCTCTCACCATGATAGAATGGAAATAGCCCTTATATCTGATCAAGTGGGAACACATCCCTCAATCACATCAGAATGGCCATGCACTCATATCTGATCATGTGAGAACACATCTCATAGTCATATCATAATGGCCCTTAGTCCTAGACTGAGTTTTCCTGGTAACTGACCAGGTACCTCCATTCAAAGAATGGCAATATCCCTTATATCTGATTGTAGGGACCAATCCTATAGTCACATCAGAATTGCTCAACACTCATATTTGACATGGAAGGAACCAATCCTCTCACCATGACAGAATGGCTCAACCCTTACATTCAACCATGGAAGGAACCTAATCCTCTCACCATGTCAGAATGGCTCTAGGTATCATCATTTCCCCTTGGAGGGAACCTTGATATGGAGAACATCAAGCTTCTCCCTAAAGTACTTAAACTTCAATTTGGACATTTCTAGCATAGAATCACATCAGGGCTTATTACGTCCAAGGATGACCTGCGAACTTCGTCGGGAACGATTACATCCAAGGGAAACCTACGGGTCTCTTTAGATCTGAGCAACCTACAATTTTCGCCAATATTTATGCTTAGACAACCTGTCTCACTGACTATGCTAGAACTCCCTCTTTCAAGAGATATCGATCTAGATCACATACTAGATCTTTACTGCTCCTCTCTCCCAAATAGCAAATGGCAACATCTTTTTCCTCGGCTGTACTCAACACCATGCATGACTCCATCCTGCCAAACTAAGAGATCGCACTTGATCCCATACTGAAGTGGCACCTCGAAGTGCTCTTCCTATCAATGTCACTACCTGCCCAATATGAATCTTCATAAACCTCTAGGTTAGTCTTCTGATTTGCCTCATACTTGAGCCCATAATCAACTGTACCCTTCAGGTACCTCACTACATGCTTTGCAACCATCAGGTGAACATGTCTCAATGTGTTCATAGCAAAGCAAATATCTGGTCTTGTATTCGTTAGGTACATCAAGAAATAAATCATCTGACGATACATCGTGGCATCAACCGACTCTGATGAAGCAACACTCAATAGATTTAGGTTCAATGCCATAGGTGTGGTCATGGCCTTGTATTCCATCATCCTGAATCTTTTCAGTATATCTATTACATAATTCCTTTGTCCAAGGAAGATTCCATCCGCATTCTTCCACACCTCCATGCCTAGAAAATAGTGCATTGACACATAACAGGAGCATCACTGTTCGTCCGCCTTCAACCTTAAAGAAAAGGTCAGAATCTGATTTACCCTTAGTAAATCCTAGAGTCATCAGTAATCTATCCATCATGTCGTACCATTTTAAACCTCAGGATATTCTTTAGTCACTCCCTCTGAAGTGGATCATCATACTCCCTCTGCCTTTCGTACTCTATGCATTGAAACATTCTGTACCTGAGTGACAAGTATCTTCATATGCTACTAATATTCTATGTATCCATCTAGTGTATAGACTTTAATCTTTAACCTTGTAGAAAAGTTTAAGATCTTCATCAAGCTCATCATGTATGTGTTTCAACTCCCACTCGCTACAAATAACTCTTTGTATTCTATACCTTATTTTTGTGAGAAGTCTCGTGCTATGAATCTTGCCTTGTATCCCACGATGTTTCCATATACTGCATGATGGAACTACGAACTTCCCTTCATGTATCGATACTGCATCCTAGACATCATTCTTCTTGAACTAGTCTTCCCTTTCTTCTTAGTTACTTCTTCATAGCTGGAAGGTTCTACATCAATGATGTCGTTGCCTTCGTCATATTATTCTTCATCTTGAACTGTCATCACTTGTTCTTTGGAATAAGTCTCATCCTTATTTTCTTGTAGGCAATTATGTATCTGATCTTTCCTACAAGTCAAATGCATTTTCATGGTTAGAAACATTTCATAAGGAATATTCATAATGGAAATTTTTTATGCATAAATATGAGATCATGCAACTATTTTAGCCAATACAACATTCATCCATATCTCACAGAAATGTTTCTAGATGCCTTCCATCTCTACCAAGGAAACATTGAGATTTTTCACTAATCCAATATGTCAGTAAAGAGGTTTCATTCTAGATAAGTAGCAATGGAGAGTTGTATAGCACCATGAGCTACTTACCCATCACATGCATATTAGTAGTATACTGTCATTAATGCAAACATTCTATCATGCATAATACATCAACTAAATATAAACAAATGCATAACAAAACAATATCATTAAATGACAATTGAATACTTATCTTTATTTGTTTCGTGGGTAGACTCCTTCTTGAGCCTTCAGCTTCATCATCTTCCTCATTCATAATGGCATCGTTTCTTATCCAAATGCTAAGATGGATAAGAGGTTCTTTAAGATTTGATTCCTTCGTATTCCTAATCACTTGAGGGATCTTCTTTCGATGGTGAGATCTTGATCTTTAGTTTCTCCCATCTTCTCTTCTCTTATTATGAGTCGAGCTTCTTCTTCTTCCCAGAGTTTGCTCAAAGTAATCACTTCCTTCTGGCATGCATTCCTTGCATGAATGAATCCCATGATCCTGGGAGGCCGTTTAAGGTGGCTTCAATTCTTATTTTACTGCTACAAGTTGTTCTTTGATTTGAGAGACCCTTATGAAGTATGACTGTATGGTCTCTGCATTCTGGATCTTCACATTCTTCTAGTATTTTCTTAACTTCATATTCTGATTTATGTTCTTCCTTTCAAATATCTTGTTCAAGGATTCAAACATCTTCAGTGTCTTTAGGGAATACACTTGTGGTACAATTTGATCCGTGATTGAATCAACAATGATCTTCTTGGCCTTGACCAAGTTCTTCTTGTATAAGGCTTTGAGCCTCATCTCCCTCTAGAACTGGAACCTCTCTACTCATGTAGGTGTCCAATTCATTTTCTTCAGAGAGATCAAATACTTCCATGCTTGGAGGTGTCAACTTCACTAATATTATCATCAAGCTGAGGTGATAGATCACTTTGAAATGAGAACCTCAAATGAAAATAGCAAAAGATTAGATCTTACCGATTTCAGGTGTCCGTCCTCGTTCCAAAGCTGGTTGATCTAGGGTTTGTCAGAGAAACAATAATTTTCAAAACTTGGAATCTTTCATATCTGATTGGATAGAAATATATATCTCTTCACGTTGAGCTATCCAATGTACTCCTTTTCTAAAAATAGTGGAGGGAAGCTCCCGGAACAGGAAGCCCTACTTTTCCAATTTCTTATGCAGAAATGCCTCGTACTGTTTCTATGGTATCTATGAAATTACTAATCCTCTATGTCTGAAACTTTGCATTAAGCTATCCTCGCATGTCCCTGTTTCAACACCATAGGTTTCATCAGAATTGGTTTAACCAATTGTGACTTATGATTGTTTTCCCAAGGTGACCTGTTATAGGATTGTTCAGAACAATGAAGTTGTATGGACTTCCACATGTTATTTTTTCATCTTATGGGTTTGACACTTAGACCACAGAAATTACAGTCCATTCCCTTTTTGGATGATATTTAGAAATCTAATTTGGACCTATGTATCCCAAGATATAGCAATTTTCCCCATGTGTCCTGTTTAGGGTTGGAACTCTAACTTGGAGGGATCATATCTCGCAGAATATAGTGAATATGAGGCTTAATGTTGGACACAGTGTAAATCTGGATTTTATCTTCGGCCTATAAAAGTTTCAGCTCCTGGGCCTTCTCCAATCCCTAGATATAGAGAACCTACCAAAACTTATGAGTTTTAGTATTTTAGGATTTTCCAAACTCGGGGTCAAACTAGGGTTTGACTTTCTTGGAGTTTCACCCAACCAAAAATATTGACCCAGGTCTCTAAAATTTGATTTTTATGATGAGATAAATCCTATGTCGGGGTCACTAAAAAATTCTTGTTCTATAGAAAGCCTTAATTTCCCACACTGAAAACTGAAAATGCTTGGAATTAAATTCCGCTTCGACAGAAAGATGTGCCGTTCAATGGAGAGTCAACCTAGCATACTTTTTCTGATGGATTGTGGAGAGAGACCCAAAAAGTAAGAATCCCTAGATTCTATAGCTGCCCAATGTCTTCTTCTTATGTTAGCTCTAATACCATGTTCTATTTTTATCATTCAAGATAGCATTATGATCTTAGGATCTTTGACTGAGAGAATAACATGCACAGCAGTAAAAACACAAGCGATAAGAGATACAAATAATTTTCCTTGGGGAAACCATAAAGAAGAAAACCCCACAACTTCCTCAGAGATAGAATCAGCACCAAAAGTAAAACCCAAAAACATAAAGATGATCTCTTGACAGCAGTAGTCTCTCTCTTGTCACGGTAACTTCTCCTCTCACTCATGCACCCCAATGAGTGAGTGTGTGTGTGTGATAAATAGAGAGGCTCACTCTCTATTTATATTCTTTCATTCACTTGAAACCCACTCCAACATGTCGGCCTCACTTAATAATTACTTACTAGATCTGACATCTCTAGGAGTGTCTAATAACCCTAGTGCCTTATGGGGACTTTGATTCCTCTGACCAACAAGGAGGGTTATCCTTAACACAACGGTGGGGACTATTGCCCCAAGTTACAATGACTCACCTAGGGTCAACTTCTCTAGGATAGTCTAATAACCCTAGGGCCCCACAACTACAGGGAATTTAACCCTTGATCAATAGGAGGGTTACCCATAATGACTTGACATGACTTGTTTACATTATAGAACCTCTTGATAGGAACATCGTGGCATGACATGACTCAAGTACATTACAAACACATCCCGGAATAAACATCAGGGCATAATACATAAGATATATGAATGAATACATTCTGAATTTACAAATACATTAACACATAACACAACGATGAACAACAACTTCCTTCTCTCTAGAAGATGGTTTTCCCCTTTTCTTTCTCCAAATCGCCCTCCCAAGCGCCCTCTTTCACAACAGCCCCACATTCCCTACCAAGTGTAGTGCATTCATTTATGACTATATACTCAACAAAGGTAAAGTAAATCGACCCTTTTACATCATGGCTATAGGTGGTCACGAGATATATGAAGCTGAAAATGTCCACGTCCTCCTAGGCAGCTGCCTTTTCTCTAGAAGATGGTTTTCCGTTTTTCTTTATCCAAATCGGCCTCCCGAGGAAATCACCCTCTTTTAAAAGAGCCCCACATTTCCTACCAAATGTATCGCCTTCATTTATGACAGTATACTCAGTAGAGGTAAATTAAATTGACCGTTTTTCATCACAGCTATAGGCGGTCACGAGATATATGAAGCTGAAAATGCCCAGGTCCACCTAGGCAAGTGTACCCTCCACAAAATTACCAATAACTCTGAGAATATTCATAAGTATACAAGTATGCATGTTTCACTTCCACTGCAATGAAGTACAATGAAATATTTTTTCGATCTTCCCTCTCATGTTGTAAATAGTTTCACCACCAAAACCAATTTCTCTCATAGGGTTGCCATCCAAAGAGCCAAAAGCCACAAGAGCTCTCCAAAATTCATTTTTTTTAAATAAGTCATGAATCATGAGAGAATGAACTCCAATTTTTATTTTATCCCCTTTTCTCCTTTACTGCTCAATAATTAATCAAAATGTGACTTTATAATTCGTTCTTCAATATTTCCTCAAAATTCACTTTATTAATTTATTAACCTTTTTACTCCAAAAAATGATTTATTTGCTTTTAAGCATTTCCGAGAACTGGAAGTCACTTTTCATCATCCCAACATTTAAAGCTTTCCATCCCAATTACAATGAGCTATTACACTAAGGAGCCCCCTTAGCTAATTTAGATAAAATAACAACCTTAGAGAATTTAATTAAATTATGTTAAATATTACTCCCAAATTACAGGAATGGTCAAATTTCATCGAAATCAAAAACCGACAATGCAAGACTGATCCTCTAAACTCCTCTTAATGCTATGAGCTCACTGGTACCATCAAATTACCCCAACAATCATCTCCACTTGTAGAGCAATAGAACCCAAATTTGGGGACATTACATCACACAACACCCATCATTAGGGGATTCGGATAAAACTTTGATAGATAGAACTGAGTGAACCTGATTCTTCTTTTATCAAGCCATATCTGTGCCTTTCACTCTTAGTTCAGGAGAAAAAACATACTGATAATACCACTCATAATGGAAGCTCCATTAAGCTGATTAAAAATATATCCAAGCATAATTAGAAAGCCACAAAATGCATCCATCAACTACTTATTTGTACAGGGAAGGTGATAAATAGTCATTCATAGTAGTGATCTTATTAAGTACATGAACATAATGTGGGAAATCTAAAAATATTCCCTCCTCCTAACTATCAAGTGTTGATTAAATATGACTAAAAGAGGATAAAATCGGCCTAATCATAACCTAAGAGGTGCTTCCTATCTAAGATAACATGGATATAAAGAATGCATAAAAATAAACTCAGTTCATTCCATCAACAAGTGCACCCTCCTTTTGCTTCAGAAATAAAGATAAAGCATGCCATAAACAAGACTATCAACAACTTGGTATTTTTTAATGGATAAAGATGAGTTCGAGTGGAAAAGATGCTCCCAAACTAGTGCACCCTCTATGATTGGATAAAAAGGAGTTTCCTTGGACAAACACGATACCAAAAATATCTTCCGTGTAGAGTGTTCTTTTTACTAGATAAACCTGATTTTAGAAAGCCAAGAATAACTCGAAGTAGTGCACTTTTCTTCACTAGCTGGTGCATATGGTCAACAAATACCTCAAAATAGAACAATATGTGATCAACAACCACCTAAAAATAGGACAATATGGGACACTCCACCCATTATCAAGGATTCAAATAAATCTTCAATAGATAGAACCAACTCTCAAGTGATACTATAGAGGAAATAAATAGGGGACAAGTAGGTTAACCATTTTGAAAAAAATACTAAAATATGATTAAAATTATTATTTAATAGGAGGAAAGACGAAATGCTTAAAAAATCAAAGCTTAATTTGAATTCCTTTCAGATGGGTGGACCATGGAGTGTCCATTAGAAACGTCAAGAATTTTTAAAATTCAACAGAGTTTAACCCTAGAAGTTTTCTACAATGTGACTACTATGGAAACCTCCAGACGCAAATTACAAACCTTAATCATAGTGTTTGTGCATCTAAAATCCCATCATAAATTCTATATAGATGGATAATCATTTAGAGTTGTGACATGCCCTAATTGAGAGCATCAAAAAGATAAATGAATAAATTTAAAATATGTTCTATTAATGCATTAAACTAAACCCTGGTATTTATCTTTCCAAAAAATTATTAAATCTCTTCAAAGAACCTAATAGATTACCTTCAAATATTCTTCTTATATTATATATAGTAAGTTTTATAGCTATAGAAGGAGCCCCTCCAACATAGAAGCTAGAATGTTGGAACACCCCCCTGTTTTTCTGCACCCACAATAGGAAAACTGAGCATGTTAAAGAATAACATGATTGAAAACATAGATCCTGTTAGGTATGATTCAAAAGCTAAGACTACATTTATCAATGACATTAAAAATATAAACAAGACCTTATGCTGAAAATTAAAACACCATCATGGAATTTTTGATTAATCTAGTTGATGTTGAAATACCTTTCCAAGATATATCTTTTCGACATGCTCATTACAAATATCCAGCGTGAGTCTACACTCGCTTTGGTAGTGTGAATCAACTATCCACTTTGCTGGTATACGAGTTTACTATTTCAGGGAATAACCTCATAATGATCCCTATCTTTCTGCAGTACAAATGAGAATTAAATGAATTTCATGGTGTTCATAACATTTTTCTTGCATATGCAGAGCCAAGCCACCCAACATTGCATAGATCAACTATGTTTGTGGGTGTGTTCGATCGCCTACAAGAAATGGTGCACTCTGGTATTGACCTCAATCTAGCTATACCATGGATTCTTTTCACCATTTTATCTTTGATCATTGTTCTTACCTTGTCCACATATTCCTAACTACTTACAATAGCATAGATGTTTGAAAGCAAGACATTATTTCCAACACATTGAGGGTTGAGCTTAAAAACTAGTTCAATTGCAATTTTTCCTATTTCAATGTTGGAATACACTCTACAAGCACCGAGCAAAGCAACATCTGGTTCAAATGGCATCTTTCTTATCACATCAAGGGCCTTATCAAGCTTCCCAGCATGACCAAGTAGATACATCATGCATGAATAATGCTCGGCCTGTGGGGTAATGTAATGATGGTGTCTCATAAAATCAAAGTAATGCAAACCTTCATCAACTAGGATTGTGTGGCCACAAGCAACAAGAACCCCCAAAAAAATAACATGATTTTGCTTCATACCATCCTGATGCATTTTTTGAAATACCTCTATCGCATCCCTGCCTCTCCCAAACCTACCATAGTATACAATCATACTGCTCCAAGAAACTATCTCTCGTTCACGCATTTTATCAGACAAATGGTGTACATACTCCATATTCCCACATTTAGTATACTTGTCAACAATGGAATTTCCCACAACAATTTTAGATTCAAATCCTCTTCTCAAAATGTGGGCGTGGTTTGCTTGCCATATGCCAATGAGGTTATCCAAGTTAAAGCATCTAGAACACTAAAAAGGAGGATTTGTTTGGTTTCATTCCGATTGGTTGCATTTTTCTAAATATTTTAAACGCCTATTACGTAAACCTACGCTTCACATAACTGGGTATCATTGCATTCCCTGATAGGGAAATTTGGTTCATGCATTCTATAACATCTATTGGGCACTCTGTAAATCATTGGTTGCATTTTTATAAAGATATTAAACTCCAATTATCAAAACCTATGCCTCACATAACTTGGTATCATTGCATTCCCTGACAGCGACATTTGGTTCATGCATTCTATAACATTTGGTCGGCACTCAGTAAATCTCCACATTTTGCATACATAGAAATAATCCCACAACAAATAGATAAATTATATCAAATATAGTTTTAAAGAAGTAGGAATGCACTTGTTTCCCCTATTTCAAGCTCGCACATGCCCATAGAATGTTGGCAATGGTAAACAGATTCATACATTTTCCCTCTTCCATCATCAAGAAAAAGTGTACCCAAGCTTTTCCACCATAACAATGTTGCACATATCCTGCTATCATAGAATTCCATGAAACCAAATTGTGTGCATGCATTTTGTCAAACATTTGGCGTGCATCCTCCATACAACCAAAGTTGGAATACATGCTAACAAGCTTAGTAGCCAAACAAACATTAGGTTGGAACCCAATTTTTATCATGTGACCATGGACGCATTTTCCTTCTACCAATGCTCTCACCTCGATGAAAATATCTAAAATCCTACAATAAGTAATGGATTCTTCTACAAAGCATCATTGGTTAAGAAGATTCAAAATGTGCAATGCCTTCTCCCATCTCCATCGAATTTTTGGTGTCATGGAGTTTTCTGGTTAGTTTTGTTAAGGGTTTTCCTTGAAAAACAATGACGACGGATTTTGAATATTAATATTTTTGGTTGCTACTGGTATCGATGGTTTTGAAGTTGTATCCGTAAATGGAATTGTTTGGCGTTAATGCCAAAGTTTATAAATTTTATGTTTTAAAGTATGTACGTGGAGGTGGTGCCCACCTTTTTTGCTTCATTTGTGGATATTCAAGTAGGTCAAGCCTTACACCCTTGATTTAAACCAACTTTCTAGGATTTTCTTAGAAGCACAAGTGTTTGGAGGTTGTGTTTTCCGCATTAGATTGAAAGGGGTCCCTCTTCTAGGGATTGGTCAGGAATATATTTCCCACTTTAACGTCATTTTTTTACTTACATTTAAGTTTATTACATAAATCTTATATTTTTCATGTTTATATATAGCTAAACTAAAATCTATAACATATATTAAGTTTTAACTTATATTGAATTACGTTTTTTCATAGTCCAACATAGAGATGGTTACATGTAATGTTTATAAACATGTGCGCCACTACTATGTAAGATTGCTTTAATCCTAAGAGTGTAATATGATTAATTAATAAAGATCAAGTGGTAATGCTTTACGTTGAAGTACTATTTCTTTTATTTACATTAAAAACAATATTCTTCATAAGTTTTAGCTATGTTAAATGTAGTTGTTTAGAGTTAATGTTGAAGAGATCTAAATGTTTTTATTATTTTTACTATATTATTGGAGTGGAATGTTTAAGGAATAATTTTGAGTTATTTTATATTGATTAGTTTTTTTAATATAAGGAAAAAGGAAAATAAGTCATTGTAAGTGTAAGTTATTTTATTGTTGCTAAAATTGTTAAATATATGGTTAGTTATGTGAAAATATTTTTTTTGAATTAGAAGGAAAAAAACCCATAGTAAAGGGTTAGTTAATTTATCCTTATTAACGTTCTTGAACATGCTGTTATATATGTGATAATAATTGTAAAAAAAATGTAAATACAGGTAAAACATTTGTACAACTTGGGAAATGAATGTTTGGATATCCTAAATACTAAAGATGGAAGGGTCTATACATGTCATGAGATAGTAAGGGTCATGGCTATCGCTATATACTAAGTGTCACATCCATACAACCTACCCAAACGTTTCTTGAACTTGAGTGCCTTTCATGTTTGTCTCAACTCTTGAGGTCATGTTACACTGGCCTACATCAACCACAACCCAAGGGAAACCCACAATCCCTACATAAGTAATTTTCCAAGTGATTAATGTAGAAATTTCAAATTTCAAATGGATTTTAAAGAAAAAAAAATGTCATCACCCTTTAACTATAGGTTTCTCAAATATTAACCATATGAATTTTCACCATTAGCGATTCTATGAAATATAATATAAAAAAATTGCATAAGTGAATGAATATATTTCAATCCTTAACAAATCCAAACTTCTAAGAAATCCATGAGAAATGATGCCAAAGAGTTTCGATAATTTTCATTCGTCCACCTAGTTTTGCACCTAGACAACCTAACATAAGGAGAATTTAAATCTAACTTATTTGGAGTGCTAAAGTGGACACAATAAATGTAATTTATTTGATGATAATGACATTCACAATGATGTAATTATATGATGATGATGACAATGTTGTTGTTTATGACGACAATGACAATGATGAAAGTGATGACGATGATGATGAGATGAATGATGATATAGATAATGATGATGAAGTTGATGGAAATGATGATGAAGTTGGCAATAATGATATAAACCACCTAGTTTTGCACCTATACAACCTAACGTAAGGATAATATAAATGTAATTTATTATGGGTGCTAAAGTGGACACAATAAATGTAATTGATTTGATGATAATGACATTCACAATTATGTGATTATATGGTAATGATGATGACAATGTTGTTGTTGATGATGACAATGACAATGATGATGGTGATGATGATGATGATGATGAGATGAATGATGATGAAAATGATGGAAATGATGATGAAGTTGACAATGATGTGATTATATGGTGATGATGATGATGATAATAATGATGAAAATGACAATTACGATGATAATGAGAATGACATGAGAAATGATGATGATGATCATAATCATCATCATATTTGTCATTGTCACCATGATTATCACAATAGTCATCTTCATTGGCATAATCATCATTCATGTCATCATCATCACCATTTTCTTTGACATCATCATCATCATGGTTATTGACATTTTCATCAGTTATTCATCATTACCTTTGGCATAAGAAATAACATCTACCCAAAATACGTGATTAGTGGAAAAGGGTCATGGAGGACACATAAAATTTATGCATGACAAATAACAACTTAGTTTTTAAGATGATCAACATCATCATTATCATTGTATTCATCATCATTTCCATTTTCATCATCACCATTATCATCATTCATTTCATTTCCATCATAATCATTGTCAATGTCGTCATTGTGATTATCCTCATCATCATCATTGTCATCATTCTCCTCATTATCAACAATATTATCATCATCATCATAGCCATCCTCATTATCAACAAAATTATCATCATCATCGTAGCCATCCTCAATATCATAATCATTATCCTCATTGTTATCTTCAACATCTAGGTGTAAAATTGGATGCAAAAGTGGATAAAAAAATGGATTGAAAAAAGGATGCACCAAAAGTAGGTGCAAAAGTGGATAAAAAAATGGATTGAAAAAAGGATGCACCAAAAGTAGGTGCAAAAGTGGGCATGTAATGGGGTGCAACAAAAATGGATGCAAAAGGTGATGCAAAAAATAATGCAATCATGGAATAAAAACATGACGAAAAAAGTGGCGCAAAAGTGGATACAACCATGGATGTAAAATTGGATAAAAAATTGGACGCAAAAGTGGATGCAACAAAAATAGTTGCAAAGCTAGATGCAAAAGTAGTCATAACACCCAACGCAAAACTCGATGCAAAAGTGGATGCAAAAATGGATGCATAAAGGGATGCAATAACTGATGTAAAATTATATGCAAAAAAAGATGCAAACGTGGATGCAAAAGTGGGTGTAAAAGTAGGTGCAAAAATGGGTGGGAATTGGGATGTGACAAAAGTAGATGCAAAAAAAAGGTGTAAACATGGATGAAAAATGGGATGCAAAAAGGGATGAAGATGTGGGTGCAAAAGTGGATGAAAAATTGGATGCAAAAGTGGATGCAAAAATGGATGAAACAAAACGAGATGAAAAACTAGACTCAAAACATAATGTAAACTTTGATGCAAAACTTGACATACGAAGGGATGCAAAAAAATAAGTTGAATTGGATGCAAAAGTGGATGTAAAAAATGATGAAAAAGTGGATGAAAACAAGGGTGTAAATGCTGACGCAAACATGGAAGTAAAAGGGGGTGCAACAAGAGTATATGTACAAACTAGGCGCAAAATTAGGTGCAAAACTAGGCTTAAAACCTGTCGAAAAACCTAATGAAAAACCTGGCGCATAACCAAGGGAAAAACACGGTGAAAATTACGCCATAATTTGCACCAGATTTAGAAAAAGGGTGCAAAAAATGCCTTAAATAACACCAACCCATGAAATTGCGCCATTTTGTCCAAAAAATGAAGAAAAATACACTGAAAGATGGTCTAGACATGAGAAAGGATGCAAATTTTTTGTTGTAGTGACACTTTAATTTTTTTTTATTTTAGTTTCCTTCAGGATTGTTTGATTGTATTTTCATATATACTGTAATAAACATATCCTTTTATTAAACTTTAGAGTGTCTAATCCTTCGATTCACCTGTCAAGGAAGAAGTGACAAAAGTTACCCAAGTTTGAGGGCCCCACTACATTGTGGAGGCAAATACATGAACCACATATTTGTGTCTTGAAAATTGAAATACTTGTAAACCCAATCAAATGTTACTAAAGAAGAACAACGTCAAACCGATTCTTTGAATTTTTCACATCATGGAGAAAACATAGATAGAGTTGATGATATTACTCTACTTGAAATTAAAAAAATAGAATATCACCCAGTTGCTCACGTAAATATACCCTTAGTACATCCTTTAAACCTAATCATACTTATGGAAAGTGAGTCACTGTTTAATCTTTTTGAAAGTTGGAATAATATGAAAAACATTAAACTTGACCCTTTGGCTTCATCGGGAGTTCAAGGGACCACATCAATGCATCATCAAATGGTTGCAAGAGGTTATCAAAATCCTCTTGGCACAACCAATAGTTGTATAGATTCTACTTTTGGGGAAAACCCTTTACCATGGAATGTTACTATCCTAGTGGATATAATGCATCTTGGAAAAAAAATGCCAATTGGAATTATCCTTCATTGATGGGAGGAAAATCCCATAGGGTCATCCACTGATTTATCCTAGCACAATTCCTAGGGGAAATCCACCTACCAACCCCATTCCATGATGGAGTAGCCACGTTTCAGAAATTAACTAATATTTTTGGAGGTAACCTTGCAAGGAGGAAACCTACCTTATATTTTTTTTCAATCCCAAGGACAACTTCCATGGTGTTGTAAGGATCCAAGAAGTAACCAATCCTCTTAGGACCTACCTCCCCAATGGGGAAATCCACTCATTGGTTATGTTCCAGGAATCACCCAATCTTCTTTGGGGATGTCTCTGCAAGGGGGAATCCCACCTTGGAGTTCTAATCAATCCCATGGAAAACATCCATCATGTGGTCAGGACCTAACAAGTACCAATATCATTTGGACCTACCTATGCAAGGGGGGAATCCACCCATTGGTCAGGTTCTAGGAAGAAATCAATATTTATGGATCCAACCTTCAGAAGGAATAAACATACCTTGGAATTCCAATAAAAAATAAGGACAAAATCAATGGAATGGTCAGGTTCTAGTAAGTAACCAATATTCTTGGGACCCAACTCCTTAAGGAGGCAATCCACCTAGTGGTTAGGTTCTAGGAGGTAACCAATATTTTTTGGACTCAACTCCATCAGGAAGAAATCCACCAATTAGTTAGGTTTTAGGAAGTAAGAAATATTATTGGGACCTAACTCCATCAGGAGGAAATCTACTCATTGATCATGTTCTCAGAAATACCCGATATTCTAAGAGGCATCCTTCGCAAGGAGGAAAGCCACCATGGAGTGCTAATCAAATCCAAGGAACACCGTAAAGGTGTGGTAATATTCTAGGAAATATCTAATCTCATTGTAATCTAACCCCACAAGGGGGGAATCCACCCATAAACCCCATTCTAGAATGGAGTGGTGAGGTTTTAGAAATTAACCAATATATTTGCAACCATCCTACAAAACCTACATTTTATCCAGCTAGGCCACCACATGGACCTCATTCCAATGGTATGATCAGTTTCGTCAACAACCTTTAGTATATTACCCAACAAATGGGACAAATGCCTTTTTAAACTTTGAAACCTATATCTGACCAACATATGAAACAACATGCTAAGCGTTCTATGACTTATGAAATCCTCATAGTTCAATCCATAGAAGTTAGGGGAAAGAAGAATAATTAAAAGGTTTAGCACAATGTTAATCCTTCCTAAACTCCTAAAATTATCATATTTCAATGGATGTAACTTAGAGGAAAAAATAATAAATACAAGAGTAAGTATATTGCTAACCCTAGGATGGGAGATGCAATAAATATGGCTCAAGACAATGGCAAATAAAAACATGTTGTATTGATGCAACCCTTCCCACGACACCATTATGAAATTGTTTCTACAATGCTAGGACCTTTGCTAGGGGTGAAACAATAAAAACCCCTGCAAGGGGGAAATGATCCCAATTCCAATGTATTCATGTGTGATTATGAGGTGAACATTTGAATAAGATCACATTATTATGATGTCCCTCCAAATACATTGGATCAATCAAAATTACAGCCAAGTGGTTTTCTCACCAATGAGAAACTAACCACGGGCATAGTACCACACCCCCAAAAAAGGTGTTCTATGTAGAACAATGCATAATACTAATGCACAAACTACTCATACTGAAAATGTTGTTGAGGAAATATCTCAAGTACCATGTTCCATGTTTGCCATGGAGGCATTGCAATATTGTCCTACGGGAAGAAAGGAACTATTGTATTCAACTAGAGTTGTTGATCCATTCGATGTGACTTTGATCACATTAGAATAAGACTAATAAAACTGTAGAATTTATTTCAAGGTTTCTTTTCATATTAAAGTAACATATCACCGCAAGAATATCTTTCAAACCATAGTTTTTGAAGGAGCCTCAACATGTGTCATGTGATTTAAATGTTGGAAAGTATTAGGATCGCCCGCCTTAGTTCAATTCCATACTTTGAAAAATAATTTTGATCAACATTCATTCTTTCCTCACATAATTATTGTAGACTTCCGTATTGAATGGGGTGGAAAAACAGTGACAGTGGATGTTGAGGTAGTATATGCGACTATAGATTAAAATTTTCTATTAGGACATAATTGGATCTATGTGATAATGGTTATAGTGTCTTGCAAGTGTTGAGTGATTTGATTCCCACATTGGGGTAATATTTTCATGATTGACCAATTATATTACTGTATACTTGAACCTATTGTCTAGCCGAATGTTCCTTTCGTTAGGGATTCTCTAAAGGAGGTTCAAGATATTAGGGTAGGATCATTAAAAATGATTCCATCATGGGAAACTTTATGATCCTACAACCCTTATCTTCTATAGAAGTTTCATATAAACTTATTCAAATGGTTTTGGAACATTTGGATCAAAATCTTCCCTTGATGGAGGAATATGATCCAGTTACTTGGCACATTTTGGCTGTGAGATATCCCAAATCACTTTATTTCTTTGATGGAATTTCATCATCGAATGAAACTATCCTTGAAGTCATAAAAATTTGGTTTAACCCACCTAAAGACATATTTTATGGTGCCACTTGGAGAATTCTTGGTTTAAATCTAGCCAAACATAGAAGCATCCTTGGCATGTTCCTCGATCTTTGTTAGCAGAAATTGTTAGTCAGTGCGAACAAAGATTGTTTCCCTAGTATATATGGTATAAACCTGGAACAAAACACATATGATAATGAAAAACTTTCCCTAGATTTGATTAGATTACTTGGATAGAATGAAACCTTGCATTTTTCTAAAGGTTGACCCTTCTAGCTTGAAGATTTAGCATCAATTGAATTAAGGAACCTACATAAAGATGAGATCCAACAAGAAACAAGTGGCAACATATAAGATAATCAAATAGATCTATATTAATGACCAAGGAGAAAGATAATAAACTTGAATTACATAATGTTTATGGGAAAGGAAAACACTTTTTATTAAAAAATGAGGGAAGGACAACAACCATAAATCCTTGGTGTTGAGATTCTTTTCCAATGGATTCTTTGCTCAAAGAAGAGAAACAAAGAAAGAGATCTACCCTAATTTCTTTAGCACTTACTTGCTCTCATTCTAACCCCCCTATCCCATGAGGGGAAGCTTCATTTATAAGCCAAAGGAGATGAGGAAGGGATGAGAGAGTTAAGGGAGAAGGGATGAGGTTGTATTTTCAAAGCAACATTCACTCACACCACGTGCCATATATTTCCTTTCACCATAGAGACAAAATGTTTGAAGTGTGGATATAGCGAGGAGAATGTTTCCATGAAAGTTTGGGATCATGTTCATTGCTATAGCAACACAAATGTGTTTCTATAGAGACAACTTGCCATGGGAAAAATGTTCACATCTACTAGTGTCGTATCCAATGCCATATTATATAATTACATATGAATAGATATTTTATCATTTTATATGTTTGTTGGACATGTTTGATTAGGCATTAGCTAAGTCATTTGTTATGTTTTCTGAGATATAATTATAATTAAATAACAATAGTATCTCTTTCATTGAAACTAGATATTATTTTCATAACCTCAATGAATAAAACATACTACAAATAAAATCACTAATTCAAAAGAAACAAATATTCATGGTATTAATGAATTAAGTGTTCTAGAATCTATAATCAAAGTTCACAACTTATGTAAATAACACATAAGAGGAAAGTTCACAACTTATGTAAATAACACATAAGAGGAAACAAATCTAGATGACATATTTGTTAGGATTAGAAGCCTGTATAATAGGACTTAAGTGGATTAAATTGTTTAGATAGATAACCTATATTGCCTTGCATAATATGCCAAACTCAAAACTTCACGAATGTCAAGTGTGACAAAACAATTTTTCAAAATTCCATAATGTAAGATAAGAAATTAATGAAACGATATTCATTTACATTGAAAATTCTGAAGAAAAAGGACATAAAATGTGCTCAAAGTTTATGAAAAAAATATTCTCTAAAGATAATGTAATTTAATATTAAAACTCTGTTAAAGAAATAGTGTAATTAAAAAGAATAACATTTCATTTTAACATTGAAATAAACAATATTACGTATCCATTCCATAAACTAGTAAGTACTACTCCCCAAGTTGTTTTTTAATTTCTTTTATATAAAGAATAAACTTTAGCATGAAAATATGGCATAATATCTCCAACTAAAAACTTGATGAATGTCACAAAGCAAGAAAAATAATCCGTAAAAAGTGATATTGTGATATAAGGAATTAATGAAATTATATTCAAATTAATGAAATGCAGTTTCTCTATATAGAACATAAAATTTAGTGTCCGAATATGCCTTGCATAATATACCCAACTTAAACGTTGATTAATGTCAGAATATGAGAAAACGATTATGCAAAATGTCATAATGTGCCTTAAGAAAATTATGAAATGATATCTATTAATAATGAAACAAGAGCCATGAGGTGGCAATGACTCCGACAATAGCAACTCAAGAAAATTTGCTTTGCATGAAGATATTATAAGTTGCTATTGTTAAATTGAGAATTATTATCTTGACAAGTTCTCCAATGCATGTTTTATAAACTCATAATTCTCTTGTTTAAATATCATATTATCATTAACTATTTTAAGGAAAACAAATAATGTATCGTAAATAGTAAAAAAGAAAGTCATATAAGATATAAATTGTCCTATAATGTATTTGTTTGAAACAAAAGCATACTTACAAACCAATTATTTGTTATTTATATTAAAGATAATGTTATAAATTTTTAGATTTAAAAATAATATTATAAAAATATATTTATATTAAATAAAAATTATCAATTATTTAGGACTAAATTGATGAGTATTTCTCCTTCAATTCTTATTGAATTTACAACTCTTGACTATCGATAAATCATTACATCTCATAAAAGGAGTTGGATCATTGTTTGGGTTATCTAATTATATTAAATTGGAGAACAAGTTGAAGCCATAGATATGTTGGATCCAACTATGAAGTCTCTCAATCTTAATGCAAACTATGTAGACATCATGCAGCTAATAAAATAGCATTGCTATGTGTGGAGCCAATTATGAAGGCTCTTATCTACCAAAAAACTACATGTTAACCACTTGTGTTCCATTTAGATTTAAATAGATCAAAACCATATATTCAAGTTTTATGGGTTCCAGGACCATTTAACTATATTTTCGAGCATCTTCATGTTGAATACATGGAGTTAGATGGTTATGGAATGAATGCATTGTGTTGATATGAAGTAGCGGGTAGTATTTGAATGGAATTTGAATATATGAAGCCTTTTTTTTCTTTCTCTTTCTTAACAAAATTATTGTTAATTAGTTGATTATAAAATTTAAATTGTCAACTCATTAAAAAGTAATTGTAATATGACAACATGTCTCATTTTACCTTACCCAACGAAGAGTGTTAAACCAGAATTAAATAAAAGACACTCTATACACAGGCAAAAACCAAAGGAAAATATGCATTCATATTCAAAATGCTGCAACTTATAAAGTTTGCTTCCTCTTCTCCAACAGAGTGAGAAAGAAACGTTATGAAGGCTCCTATCTACCAAAAAACTACATGTTAACTAATTGTGTTCCATTTATATTTAAATAGATCAAAACCATATATTCAATTTTTATGGGTTCTAGGACCATTGAACTATATTTTCGAGCATCTTCATGTTGAATACATGGAGTTAATGGTTATGGCATGAATGCATTGTGTTGATATAAAGTAGCGGGTAGTATTTGAATGGAATTTGAATATATGAAGCCTTTTTTTTTCTATTTCTTAACAAAATTACTATTAATTAGTTGATTATAAAATTTAAATTGTCAACTCATTAAAAAGTAATTGTAGTATTACGACATGTCTCATTTTAGGAATTAAATAAAAGACACTCTATACACAGGCAAAAACCAAAGGAAAATATGCATTCATATTCAAAATGCTGCAACTTACAAAGTTTGCTTCCTCTTCTCCAACAGAGTGAGAAAAAACTGAATCAAATAAAAGACACCCTACATTATCTAGATAATCAAATACACAAGCAAAAACCAAAGGAAAATAAGCATTCTTATTAACTCTAGTATGGGATCTAAATTCTAATGCTTATTATATGGGAGACAAATAAACATTATGTTTAACTTATGAAAGTCAAGCAGCGTTCCTAGAGTCATTCAATGTCAAAACATAATTCAGGGTAAAATATATAAACATTTACACATATTTTAATGTAGTATATATTTTTGTCTTATTTAGAGAACTTTCAAGATGCTTGGTTTTAAGTTTATCCATACACACTCATTAACGCCTATATTGTTTTATTAAAAAGCTTATTTGGAATTTTTAATTATTATATTTTATGATCAAAATAAACCAGAATTGGACATAAGATACGTGGATCTTTTCTCATAACATGGTATGTTCAATCACTTAAATGAAAAATGAAATTTATATAATTGAGATGTTCATAACATGAGACTTCTTCAATTAATTTATAGTTAAATGTAATTTTAGATTTTGACTTTATAAATAGGTTTTATATTAAAAATAATGTTAAGAATGTAAGAAATATGAAATTATATAATTAAACAATTTTTAGAATTTTAAGACAATGATGAAGTTGAACTAAATAGTAACTTAACCATATTAAATAATTATTTTTTTCAAAGTAAATTTCTACATAATAATGAAATTGAAACTAGTGAATCTTTTTTCATAATATGGTATGTTCAATCTCTTAAATGAAAAATGAAATTTATATAACATGAAATCTAACTTCTTCATTTAATTTATAGTTAAATGTAATTTTAGATTTTTATGAAAATTTATATTTAAATGCAATTTTAGATTTTGATTTCATAAATAAGTTTTATACTAAAAATAATGTTAAGAATGTAAAAAATATGAAATTATATATAGCTAAACAATTTTTAGAATTTTTAAACAATGATGAAATTGAATAAATAGTAACTTAACCATATTAAATTATTAATTTTTTTTGAAATAAATTTGTACATAATAAAGAAATTGAAACCAAAGCTAATTTAATTAAAATATGGGATTAAAACTTATTGGCCGGGCCAAATTTATTTTAGAAACTTTAGCAACACGTTTATTTCAGAAACTTTACCAAGTGAGTAGATCAATGGCTTGTCTAGAAATTTTTAAGAACTTTAAACTAAATGAATAAAACTGTCAAGGAAGTCGGGTGCAATTATCCATGAATTTTTGGGAAACATCTTCACTTTAAATAAATAATAATAATCATTTTCCTAAAAATAATCTCTAAAATTAATTATTACATATTATATTATGTAAGGTATCTTAGATATCCGAGTATAGCGGTGGTGCTTAAAGTTCTTGGAGTAATTATTACGAGTCATGAAGTCTCACAACATGTATATTATGTTAGGTATCTTAGGATTCCGAGTATATCCGTGGTGCTTATCGTAAAATAGTAGAGGCTTGATAATATAGTTGGAAAATTCTTCGAGTAATTATTACGAGTCATGAAGTCTCCCAACATGGGTAACAGAGTACTTAGGAATAAATACAAACTTTATGGTAGTTGCATTTGCTTTATTTGTAAAATAAAAAAAATTAATTAATTATCAACTACAGTACTACAAGAAGCATGCTTTATTATTATCATTTTATTCTTTATCTTGTTAATTGATTTAAGGCGTGACCCAGCAATAAAAATCTGTAAAAAAATCTAGTGACTGATAAGTTCATTGATGCCAAAATCATGATGGAGAAGCTCAAGCTCTTTGTACAACGAGAAAGGAAGCGTAAGACTAAGAAGAATGTATTTAATCTAGCCTATCATTGTGCCCATCTATCCACTCATATTTACTCATACACCTCCCTAATGACTAGTTGATCTTAATCTGAAAACCATATGATATTTGGGTTAGGTGAACTACAAAACATACTTACGATGTGACTCAAAGTGACCATCCAGAACCAGTGTTTGCAAGCAAACAAACAATAAATAGGCTCTCTTTTATTAACTGCACTGAATTACAAGGAAAACCTCTCTTAAGTGAAAAAACGTCTTAAACGAGAGTACACCAGCTATTCCTAAACTTTCCAACCTCATTAATCTTCTATGCAATCCTCTTTATAAAGAAGAGAGACCAATTACAAAACGCAGTAACTCAATGGGATCAGTTGACCTGGGCTACCACCTGCCTGGTTGCGTCAACCTACTATCTAACGCATGCAAAGGCGATTTGAGAACACTTCTTGTAAACATGTCATAACACTATGATCATACTTTTATAGCTAGACTAGACCATGTTGAAGGCTGACGACAGGAACTCTTAATTAAATATCTATCAAAAGGATCCTCACCTTGGGATATATGATGTTGCCATGGATTGAAATGCTAAAAAAATTATTTCTTCTTTGTGAGGCTCGACCAATGGCATAATAATCTATTATAGACAACAATTCCTTCCAAAAGGTAATTCTCACAATCTTTCTTTTATATATTTCACAATCTTTATTTTATATATTTCTATTATATTTACCTTGAGAATGTTGGGAAGACACTAATATTCATTATTTAGTGAAAAAACACTTGCTTATATATATATATTCATTCAAGCTCGAAAATCTCTGTTGTGCAAAAATCAATCATAAGTCACAAAGAGAAGCCTAATACGAGATCTGCAACCATTTCTTTTGAAGATAAATAAGACTTGGAACCCAATTCAACCATCCTTGAGTACAAGACTACAGAAAATGATAATTGGGTCCAAAAGACTTAGGCAAGTTCAATACCAAATGCATCCACTCTATTGACCCATTGTTTGATAACCTTGAATGTGCTATGTAAGAAACGTGTTCTCCTAAACAGTTCATAGATACCTCTTGTCCTATTCATCGAACACATTGCCAACTTTATTGCCATCATTTTAATTGGAAAATTTTGCTACTATCATCAATTTTGCAATTTAGTATTCCACTAAATTAGAAAATTTGATTTTGGTATATGAAATTAATGTCCTTAAGAATGAGGTCCCTAAAATACAAAAAATTATTTCCAATTTCAAAAACTCTCTGATGTATAACATGATAGATATTTGATTCTTATCTTTTTGTGATGATTTTTATATCTGACTTGTTTACATTTAGTGATATTCAACTACACTAATCTATATTTGACTTGTCTACATTTACATTTAGTGATATCTAGGTACACTAATCGGACCTTTAACATTATATTAGAAAAAGTGCCCAAGCATAAGCTTAAAGCCAAATCTAAATAACATGCCCAATGTTTCCCCTGACAAAAGTGAAATTAAACAGAACATAGTTCAGGATTTGTATGACATTAAGGGCACCGAAAAGTAGCTGCCTTTACTGTGATACAAATCCATTAAACAGAATAGTTTTTTCTATTAGCGGAATGTTACATTGTTAGTCTTTATATGTTTTGAACCCATAGGAAATCAGCCTAGAAATAGCTGGTTTCTCTTTACCTAGTACTCAAGGTTGAATGGCAAAAGCAGATAACGTTTCGTCAATATTCTAGTTGGTCAAATATTCTTTATATGACTAACTGAAAACTTACTTTATAATTTTGTATACATTAATAAAAATAATTAATTATCTCTTATCTAAAAAAATATGTGAAAATAATATATTTTAGTTATAGATTTGAAAATGTTATTAATAAAAAAAATTTAAAAATTTATAATATTTTATAAAAATAATTAAATTTAAAATAAAAATAATTATAACATTGTTTTTTAAAATTTTTAAATATTTGATATTTAACTTATTTTTTTAAAATTTGATTTTGATTTAAACTTTTAACCAAAGCTTTTTGGGATAGGAAGACATTAACACTAAACAAAGAATATCAAACCCTAATAGCATAAGCCTTAATGATACCAACCTAATATATTATATTATGATATATTATCACACGAAGTATATTATAATTAGAATAAATAAAAGCAAAAAACGTATAACCTCTTGTCGTTGAAATTGAATTACTAATGGAATGCTAATTCTGAACAGATATAACGCTCTCTCTTCTCAAGGTTCATGAACATTATCCATGCATATTAAAGAGTGTCATTTACTTTTTTTCTTTTTCTTTTTTCACCGCGACTTAAACTTAATTTTCCTTATAACAAGGTAAAGTGGACAATAGTTATACATTTTTAATATTAAGAATAATTATGCTAACTATATATAGACTTCTCTCTAAAATTCTTTCAATCATTATAAAATCATTTTGTATGTGGCCAAAATCCAAGGAATGGCGTTAGAATCAATTTTAAGAATTATTGAATCGTATCTTTGCATTTAACAACCAACCACATAAATAAATAAATTGTCGAAATCATGAGAAGCTTTGATGAATCAAGAAATCTGATGGTTTGAGTGGGAAATGTTTATGCATTAAGAAACTCGTCGGTGGTTTTTGCCATTGTATTTCACTTAATTTGTAAGGAGGCAAAGTAGAGATCCTTCAGTCTTTCAGAATTAATAGTGATCGACCATAAGATGCAGCGGACATATTTACTGGGCCGCAAAAGGGAGATTATTCAGGCAAAGTAAAATTCTGGTACAAACAATTCATGTAATGACTGTGGCCTGATAAAAATTTTGCCTCTGTGAAGACTTCACCGACACCGCTGCCGAGGATCGAACCTGGGTCACCGCGTGACAGGCGGGAATACTTACCACTATACTACGACGACCCGATATTTTTATAGATAATTTAACCATATATTTGAATTATCTATTGTTAAAATAGATACAACCCTTACGCCTCTGGTCTACGTTCGTTTAAGTTATTTCAGTTGTCTTTTAATTATAATAAATTGGTTGGGGGGAAGCTAAGTGTCTACGTTGAATTGAATAGAAACCAACCCTCCGAGTATCCTGAGCCTCGCTGGTCAAATAATATAACATTCATTATCCAAAATTTTCATGGCGACCAAATTTGTCTAAGGCGCCACTCTGAGAAAGTGGCCGGTGGGAAGTAATATCCGATTCTTAGTTTGATTGTTAATCACTGCTTACATAAGAGACAGATGTTTTCGTTTTCCACATTATTTTGCATCAATGCACTGTAAGTTTGAGAATACAACTTCAATTCCAGCGTACAACTTTTCAGAAATTTGCAGAAATAAAAGTCAGATCCAACATACCAAATCCAGACCTGTGGCTTCTATTCGCTTTCTCCTTACACTCACTCAACACCAATTCAATTCCTTTGGCTTTCTCTTGGCTTCTTCTAATATCAGTTACAACAAAGACGTAGTGTACCACTGTTCCCATAGAGATGCAATAGAAATTGCTACACAAATGTGATAGAGTTTATGAAAAATAATTGGAACAAGCGGTCAGATTGCCTGGAACACATTGCTGGTAAAATTCCTCCACCAAAAAATATCAATCCATGTTGTATTGGTTTACATGTTTTGCATCACCCCTAGCATAATGAAAATAAACTCAAGATAAAGAAAGTTTGGCAATTCCATCTCTATCACTAATAATTCTAAGCCATATGGACCACCAAGCTCCTAATGAAGTTTTCCCACCATTTTCACATTAATTTCACTATATTTTCACTAACTGAGTTCCCTTCATTTGTATTCTTTCTCCAGGGTGATTCCATGAAGACGGGTAACACTTTTTGGCCAAATTTGGCGATGAAAACCTGATTTTTTACTCATGTGCTAGATAGAAGCCCTCAAAACGCATATATGCCATGTGAATTTTGACTTGCAGTAAAAAAACAAATTGTAGAATATTATGTTGGCTTCATAGTGACATTTTTTTAAAAATATTTCGATGTCATTTAATGTGTGAATTTTTGCATTTAATGAACTGTGTGACCTTAAAAATTTGAAGAAGCTAATAAGTGGCTCGTGTCCACATAGAGTAATTCAATCTTACATTAATAATTTTAAAAATATATATATATGAGCATGATCTACATAAAATGCAGTGTGATGTGCATATTTTTTTGCTAATTTTTCTCGCATTATACAATTATTTATTATTTTTTGAAAGTGACCACATTCGATTTCAGCATCGTTTTAAACACATATTTGTCCGCGTAAAGAAAGTTTTTCTATTTTTTCAAAAATTGAAAAACCAAAGATACCCTTTTGAAGAGGACACGTCGATATGTGATGTGTGCATTTTTGAGAATTTTTTGGCTGTGTATTTTTAACTCTGCGGATTTTTCTTTCAGCTGCTTTGAAGTTGCAGTGTGGTTTTCTAAGTATAAGTTTTAGAAGTAATTAAAAAATAAATATCATATGAATGCCAAAATGCGTGTATGATACCTCAATGGATAGAAGATTCGTTGGTGAATCTATCGGTATCAACTCCGCTCAGTTATGTGCTAGGAATGGCAGGGTTTACACCTCTGCAAGGCACAGGAAATTTTCCATTTGTTTGAATGTGGGCTAAGCCTGTTTTTTTAAGCCCTCGACCGAGGTATCTAAATACCTCGGTCGAGGTATTTAAATACCTCGACCGAGGGTTTGTAAAGCCCGCAATACCTCGGTCGAGGGCTTGATAAAACCTCGGTCGAGATATTAATACCTCGGTCGAGGGCTTAACAAGCCCTCGACCGAGGTGCGTTTTTCTGTTTTTGCCGAAATGCGCTTGCCAAAAAGTGTTACCCAGGTCCGTGGATTCACCCTCCATTTTGTTCAATGTGTGCAGATTGTTTTCTCAGTGAGTTCCCCTTCATTTCATTTCATTATGTTATTAGTTAGGCGTGTGCATGTTGTGCATATTGTTCCATTCATTTCAATCTTTCTTCATTACGTGCAGATTATTGTTGCAGATATGACAATCAACATTCTGAGCATTGATGGAGGAGGTTTCGACTTCTTCGAGAAACAACTCCCAAGTAAAATTATAATTATAGTTCGCGCCGATCCCCAAAATCAAGTGGCATATTTTCATTTTTTATCTTTGTAGTGTGTAGTGTGAGGTGTATTTATTATTAAGAGGACCTGTCATAATTTACAGGAGCTTGACGGTAAAATAAAAATCAGTAACCATATGTAAAATAAAAATTAGTGTTCCATAGCTAAACAATTGAATTGGAAAATCCATGCATGCGCAGGAAGAAAACATGATCACGCCTGTCTGTGCAGGATTTGGCATTCCATTAGCTATAAATACACCAACATGAGACCTGGAAGACATCCCCTCCAATGGAATTGTAGACAGTCATGGCGAATCCTGCAACCAGTTGGGAAATCCCACCCCACAAACAAACATTAATTCAAAAATGCCTAAGAATAAAGATGTCCATATTCTAGACAGAAATGCTCTCAGTGGGCCTCTACAGAAATGCCATTACAGCGATCAAACAACCTATTGTAACAAATGAAAGGACAAGAAATTATATCTTGAAAACAAATAATTCGATTGAAAGTTGTTGAAAAAGTGTTTTCATCCCGATAGCCTCTGAACTGATCACTTCCAACTTCCATTTTCCATTATATTGTGCAATGTAGAACCTACTTTCCATTCAGAGGGTTGAATTTGCTTGTATCCTTGCCACCGCTTCATGAAGCTGCTGCCTTCCAAAGAAATATCTGAAGAAATTTTGCCATCATTGATCATTCTAGTAACATATTTTTCAAACTCTTCAAGACCTTAAACCACGAGAATTGTTCCAATCGGTATGCGTTTGGGCAAAGTGGCCCATTTGGTCCAATTCTGCAGAAACTGCATGATATTTAACCAATATATTTGGAAACCTAATGGATTCGTTTTCGCCTCCATGACCAACACTCTTACACGAGAGCAACGTGGGATCCCCTCTCGGTACTCCAACTGATGTTTTCAAAAAGACGCTGGATAGCTAGCCAACTATTTTGGGTATAATTGAAATTCAAGGAAAATAGACCTCAAACTAGGAATTCTTCCTGTAGATTATCTGACAGCAGTGGTAGCACCCTCTTGACACACAATCATGCAATTATATAATGGAAACCCACATGCGAATAAGCTAAAAAAAAATAGAACAACTTTATGAAGAAAACTCTGAACAATTCCGTACAATTAGTGAATCAAAAAGCTTTAAAATCATTCGACTCGGATAATAAATAAAGATATTTAAAAAAGGTAAATAAATCCCATTATTCCATAAAAACAAATTGTAACAAACTCCAAAATATCTAGGAAACAAATTTCAGCTGAAAGCCCAAATTATCCATAACACAGCTCAAAAGAAATTGATAAAAAAATGAAAAATCATGTCTGAAAACCCTGATATTCCCCTGGTTGCCGAAAGTATTAAGGACTAATCAACCCAAAACTCAGTAAACGGAAACAAATTGTACTGACACAACAAACCTAGAATTTTAGAGAGGATACGAATTTTAAAAGCATTTCTTACGCCATATTTGACTTTTGTTGTTGTTTCATAATCTATAACACCATAAATTCCTCAAATATATAATTATATTAAGTTCTCTAGTTGAAAATCCCTTCAAATTTCACAGAGTTCTCAAAGCTGATAGTCCGAATCTTTCGATCTACAACACCGTAAAACCCTCAAAGGGTACAATTGAATGAAGTGCTACCAAATAATCTCAGATTCTTTCATTGCCTCAACTATCTCATTTCTAAACTCCTCACTCTCATGTTACTTAATATCAAGTTCGTTGATTAGCTTATTATTACCACTTGTTTTCATTCATGCTTTTGATGCCTCCACCTGGCTAGTGCTGCCTCTCTTGATGCCTCCATGTGCTTAGTGTTGCCTCTCCCATGTCCTTCCCAACCGTCATTATCAGCCATAGCCGAAACTCCCAGAGCATTTAATTATCACTATTTATTGCTGCATTAAAACTTTAATTATATTTAAGTTTTGCTGATCAAAGCTTATGGATGGGTCTTGGGGCACAAGATCCTAGAGAAACGTCACCTCACTAACCAATGAATAGGCAAAAAAATAGTTTAAAAAAATAAAAAAATAATACAAAACCTTAGTTAAAATTACATGTTTTTGTTAAAGTTACTACAAATTACTCTAAATAATGGCCTTGACCAATTCATATATATCCCCTCGTTGAGACATAATGATATCCAAATTTATGGAATGCAAATTTTCTAAATAAAAGATAAACTTTAGTATCAAAATATGGATTTCATAATATGTCGGACTTAAAACTTAATGAATGTCACAAAATGACAACCATCTAGCTAAAAGTGATAATATGACATGAGAAATTAATGAAATTATATTCAAATTAATGGAATGAATTTTTTCTTTATAAAACCTAAAATTTAGTATCAAAATATATCTGGCATAATATGAAAAAATCTCAAATTTATGAAAAAAATCAAATTAAAATAATAGTTTATTACACTATGATTTTTTTTTAACACCGAAAAAAACAAGTTTTTATATTAAAAAAAAATTGTATCAACAAATACATTTAGACAAAGAGAAGTGAGAGATTCTCAATTTTAAAAAAACTATCGAAAAAACTATAAAAAAAACTTGAGCCATACTTTCACTTGTGGTATCATCCAACTTCTTATCATATCAACAAAATAGGAGAAAAATTACAAAAAAACATTCCTTCCAAGATCTATATCCTAAATCAAAACAAGAGAGTAGTCTTCTCAAAAAATAAAACAACTTCACCTACAAGATAGAATTTCTTTCAAAAAAGGCTAATGCAGAATCAACTAAAACATCTTAAACTACCATAGTCCATTATCACTCAATATCTATATTCTTAAAAATAAATACAACCATCCATAATTCCAATGGCTTTCTTTGAAATTATATCCTCTCCTTTGTTGTATTCCCTATAGATATGTTTGAAAGAAACATTTTTTTTTATTTGTAAGCAGGAGAAATTCTTTTATAATACAAAATGGTGATACAAAAATGATATACAAACAAACCTAGTTTTGCTAGATGAACTAGATAGAACCAGTCTGGTAGCAAGCAGGGATCATAAGGGCCGTCCCCGGAGTACTTGAATGTATCAGGAATTCATCCAAGCCTATTACATAACTTGAGCCCAAAGATATGGCTCCTACTGATACCAACTTATCGACTGAGACTGGAACCACCCATTACATTGAAACCAATATGAAGACCTACAGATATCCTATGAAACCCGAGCCCTTCCCATGGCACTGAGCCACTAAAAAAAGAGCTTTCCTTCTTATAGACGGTAGATAAACCGCATTAGAAACATCCCAAAACATTGGACCCTATACCATCATTCCTTTTCTTAGACCGCAAAAAATTCCCAAAACATATTAGAACCACAACCCATATCCATAACAGCAGCAAACTGTAACACTTCAACACTACTTACAGTGAGGCAAAGAAAAAAGTCCACATAACAAAAGTCCCAAAATCTCATCTACAAGGTCCCGGGAGGCACGCCTCTTACTGAGGATGAAAATCACTGGTACCTGCATTGGTTGGCGAATTGGCAGGAGTATTTGCCGGGGTGGTGGGATTATCCCCTAGGCTATCCATAATCTCCGTTGCAATTTGTTCTAGAATCCAGAACCCCACCAAGATTTCCTGCTGCCCCCTCCAAATGAGAGCCAAATCCTCCCTTATTCCTTGAGCAATCTGAACCTTAGCTTGTATATCACGGGCCAAGAGAATTCAGACTATCTAGAAAATATTGAGCTCCAGGGGTCTCCCCATAAGGGTCTCATACTCCCTGATGATATCTAATTCCTTAATGGTGATGAAATATTCTATTGTCGTTGGTGTCTCCGCCATGTACTGGTCGCCCCAATTAAAGGGCAGCGGGGTTGGTCCTTCTTCACTTGTGGGAAGGTCATTCCTTGAGCTGGGAATTGCCCCACTGGTTCCTTCCCCTTTGTCGATTCTGGGTTCTCTAGTAGCGAGGCATGATAACACCACATAGAATGTTACTAAGTGCCTGAGGGAACAAAATTGCCCCCGTGAATGCGACCCTGCGATCCTGTTTGGGTAAATTTATAGAACGCACACCTTTCCTTCTCCAGATAGGAGCATTGAATCCACTCAAGCTTTTTGCCTTAACCTCCATCTTTCTCTGTCCTTCACCGTGCTTCGCCAAATCTTTCATGTTGTGCAGGAGATCCACAACCTTCTTTTTCATAGAACTCCAATTGATATGGAGATCTGTGAAATTCCCCACCCTTGCGATAGCTAACGTGGGATTCGTACCCGCAGGCCCACAGGGTCAGCTCCTCTCCTTCTCCTCGCACGAATCAACCATAGTATTAATCCTACAAAGTGTTATGGAACTTCGATGGTTAACAGGCTCTCCTACTAGCGGTCATTCCTTTTGTGGCGACCACGTGCTCCGTGCCTCCACCATGTGTTTAGGCGTGTGGTATACTGGCCCGACCTAGCAATCAGGAGAGCTCGTGACTTTTCTCTCTCTCCACTACCACACTTGAGGGATCGTTACTTCATAACAATATGACAGATGGCTTTATTCTCGTTGAGTTGGAGTGCCAATGGTCTTCCACCTATTGCGGGTTGGCATGTGTCTAACAGTTGTGCATTTCTAACCAACCTTCGATGTCATCCTCCACCAAATTCTTGTATCATTTCCATATTACCTGTTTGTTTCCCCTAATGTTGAGCTCTTCTGCATGGAAAGAGCATCGTCTTTCCACTCCTTCGTTCGCAAGAGCATTTACCACCTTATTTCCCGATCTCCTCACATGCGAGAACAAAATAGCTGAATGTCCTACTAGGATCCTTTTGAGAGCAAACAACTGGCCTTCCCATCGCTAGTTCTTTGAGACCTATGATATAGATGCACCATTTTGGATCCGTCGAGCCATGTTTATTATTATCTGTGAATCACCTTCCACCACTAATGGAGTCTTCCCCACTTGCAGAGCCCATGATAAGCCATTAATTAGGCCTTCTAGCTCTGCCATATTGTTTGTGTTGTTGCCAATTAATCCCCAGAGCATGCTGAGAATAATTCCATCTGAGTTCCTTAAATATCCTCCGAATCCTTCAGGGCCTGGGTTTCCTTTGGCTACTCCGTCAAAATTGAATTTAAAGTATCCTTCTGGTGGCCTAGTCCAAATGTTCGCACTGTTCACAGAGGTGGGAGCCATTCTGGTAAGCACGTTGTTGACAGGTAATTCAACAATCCCCAATTCATGAAAAATAATTATTTCGTTTGCTTCTGCTATGAAATCTTCCTGTGTCCACTGGTGTAGGGTAATTGTTTCGTTTAGGTGTGCTTCTATAATGTTCCAAATTTTCCCTTTTTTTGGGTTTTGTTTTCAAAGATTTGATTGTTATGAGTTTTCCATAGTTCCCACATCGTAAAACTGGAGAGAATCTCCCATGGTCTATTAACAATTTTTTTTTTGAATACCTTCATAGGCTATTCTACAATTGTTATATCCGGCCTTCCTTTGTGTCGGTGGTTTTTTTTTTTAAATTGACACTCCTTTTTCCCAGATTGAGTCTGCCACCGGACATTCATCCAAAAGATGGTTGATAGTTTCATTTCTCTCCTTGCACATACAACACCTAGAGGGTCCAATGATTCCCATGTTTTGAAGGTTATCACCGGTTAGGATGCTTTGTTTGAGCACGAGCCAACAAAAAACCATTACCTTTGGCCACCACCCTCCTCCCCATATTTTTCCCCATTTGGCTTCTGGTTCAATATTCTAAGTCCTTGTTACCATACCTATGGCCTCTTAGGGGTTGAAATTTCCTGTGTTGGAGCACCCCCATCAGAGTTTGTCCGGACTGTCATTCTTGGTTGTTCTTCTGGAATTGAGCTCTGCCACAAAGTATTCTACATGTTCCCATGGGGCTTGATATTTCCACCATTTATTGTCTTTCCAAGCCCTAAATATCTGGTCATTGTCTCTAGGATCCCATAATTCTTCCACCGTGCTCCAAGAATGGTTCTGAAGAAAGGAACTTAGAATAGGAGATTCATCATCGCATGTTAGAACTGGTTCTTGGTTCCGTGCGTCCCTATCAAATCGTGTGGTTCTGTCGCCCTGCACTTCCTAGAAACTATGTTTCTGGACCAGACCTTTGTTTTCTTGTGCCGTTTTCCATACACTAGACCCTGGTAAATTTTCTCCAAATCACACCAGGGATTGCTTGGTCTAGAGGGGAGCATATTTTAGGTGCCACAGTTTGTCCCATGTCTCCTCTTCATCATTAATCCACCTCCACCATATTTTAGCACTCATCACCTTGTTATTGTCTAGAGGATCTCGTAGTCTCAGACCCCCCACTGCCTTAGGAGTGCATACGGTTTGTCAATCCACCAAAGGCCATTTCCTATGACCTTCCGATCCTTCCCATAGGAAATTTCTCTAAATATTTGTTATTTGTTTGATGACTGATTTCAGAGCTGCCAGCACTGAGAGTAGATATAAAGGCATTTCCTGTAGAACCGATTTCACCAGGATGAGTCTACTCAGAAAATTAAGGGCTCTGAAGGTCCATAGGTTGAGCTTCTCTTTCATTTTCTCCAACAACTCCTTCCATGAGATTTATCTAATAGTTGATTCCGCTAGCAGTGCTCCTAGATATTTTGATGGAAGTCTTCCTTCTGAAAACTCCAGGATTCTGAGGATATTCCTTTTGGTAATTATCGGGGTATTGAAGAAGAATGTCTGATACTTTTCCTTGTTGATTTATAGACCACTTGCTTCCAGGAATGTGTTCAAACTATCTTTAATTCCCCTGGCCTCCTCGAACTATGAAGATCCCATAAGCATATTATCATCCACGAACTGTTGATGGGTCTGGGGGTCCATCCCTGCAGTTATAGTTAAGCCCCGAATCTTGTTTTCAGATCTTTTGTTTTTGAGCATCCTTCCTAGTCCTTCAGTCGCTATGATGAAAAGGAAGGGAGAAAGGGGGTCCCCCTCCCTTATTCCTCTGGAAACGTTGAAGGGGGTCTAAGGGGATCCATTGACTAATATTGAAAAAAATACCAAAGACACCATATACATGACTTAGTTTGTCCAATCCTATGAGAAACCAAAAGCTCTGAAAATTCTTGCCAAAAAAGTCCAATTCAATTTGTCATAATCTTTTGAGAGATCCAGTTTTAGGAGCATACCTGGAGTCTTCAAGGTTTTAAGCGAATGAATTGTTTCATGGACCAAAATAATGCCATCCAGGATCTTCCTTCCTTCCACGAACCCAACCTGTTTCGGTGAGATGATGAGTGGAAGTAGGGGCCTCAGACGATTGGCAATAACCTTAGAGATGATTTTGTAGATGACATTACATAGAGAAATCAGTTGTAGTTTTTCGGGATCCTCTGTACCATTTTCTTTGGGGATGAGTGTTAGAAATGTATAGTTGAGAGCTCTTAGGATATTCCCTGTCTTCCTAGATTCTTCCACCAAGGCCCATATTTCCTCCTTTAACCAGTCCCAACAAGCATGGAAAAAATTCCTAGTGAACCCATCCAGCCCTAGACCTTTGTCTTTTTCCATTTTCTTAATAGCTATCTCTACTTCTATCATCTCAATGGATTTTTCCAATATGTGATTGTGTTCATCCATGATAAGCTTGGGAATATGGCAAAACACTTCTCTCTGAGCTTCCTCTTTGTCTTCTTCCGGTTCCTGCAAAATCTTAGAAAATAAGAGTTCAAAGTAGTTTCTAATTATTCTTTAGTTTCGGCTATATTCCCGTCCTCCATCTTCAACCTGTCCAATCTATTCCCCTGTCTGTGTTGGATGGTCACTTTGTGAAAGAAGTTGGTGTTGCGTTCCCCTTCTTGGAGCCATTTGACCCTTGCCTTCTAGTTCCAATAGACTTCCTCCTATTGTTCTCGTTGGCTAAATTCCTATAACATGCTTTTTTCTTGTATCCTTAACTCCTCCAAAAATCCCGTTCTCATCCCTTGAGCCTGGTTCAGCTGCATCTTACTCTATAGAGCCTGTTTTACTTGAAATATATTACCAAAGTACTCCTTATTGCATTTTTTAACGTTAACTTTCAAGAGTTTAAGTTTATGTTGGAATTGATACATTCGAGTTCCTCTAAAGGTTGGGAAGCCTTCCCACCATTCCTTGAGTTTCTCATGGAAATCTACTCGGAGGAGCCAAAAAATTTCAAATCTGAATGGTCTGCAAGGATTCATCCCTAAATTATCCCATTCTAAACTAATAGGCCAGTGATTCGAACCTGTCGCTGGAAGTACCACCGCTCTTAATTCTCCATCGGCCATCATGATAGATTCTGGCTATCCCTCTGTCTCTAGCTTGTTTGTTGTTCCACGTGAATTTACCATTAGAAGTTCTAACATCTATCAGATTAAGGTCATCAATTAAATCATTGAATTGAGTGCTTACAGGTTTTAAGTACCGTATACCACCTTTTTTCTCTTCTAGGTTCCTGATCAGGTTGAAATCTCCACCCAGGATCCATGATTTGTCCTCAGCAATTTCTTTGATATATGAGAGAGAGTCCATAAAGGATAATTTCTACTCTGTCCTCGGGGGTCCATAAACGTTGGTCAGGAATCATTTTATTCTGGTACCTAAAACATGGAAGTCTGTAGAGAGAGAAAAAGGAGTTGCTAGGAAGCCTGAGAGGTTCACCTCTCGAGGGTTCCAAAGAATTCCCAACCCTCTTGTTTCCCCTTTCTAATCTATCGCTACTGATTCACATCCCTTCCATATTTTCCGAGCTATACTTGTTAGCTCTTCACCCGAGCATTTCGTTTCTTCCAGAAAGACGATCCCATATTTTTCTTTTTCAATCCTTCTTCTGAGAAGACATATTTTCAGAGCGCTATTGCAGCCTCTAATGCTCCAGCATGTAATCCACATCAAGAGTTATTTAGATGGATGGAAAAAGGGCAGCGTCTATAGTTGGATACTACCTTGAAGCCACCAGTTTCTCTCCTATAGCTTTGATTCTTTGTACATTGCTTGGTCTTCGTCGCTTTTCTTTTTTTTGTTTCTTTTTCCCATCCGAGTCTTTGAGAGATTCAACAACTACTCCCAAGGAATTCATGTTTTTAGCTTGGATTATTGCCTTCTCCAGTAGGGAAACTTGTTGTGGGGGAATCTGGGCTGGAGTCTTGTCAGAGCAAGAAGCTTCTAATCCTTCCATATCTACATCTCCTATCTCCATGTCTTTCGATGTGGATGATATGTCTCTGAGAATTTCTTAATCGTCTCCTGCTGCCTCTGGAGAAGTTGATCTGTAGAGGATTTGAGAGTTTCTTGTTGCTTTGTTGGGATTGTCTCTGTCTCCTTCTCCTGGTTGTCTTTAGTCTATTCCCTATGTTGGTATTCTTTATTGTTTACCTTATTCTTCTCTATTTGTTGGACTTCTTTGCTAATTGCCTTATCTTCTTAGAGGATCTCATATCTATTTCGGGTTTGCACTCTTTTGTTAATCTCTGGTCCTGATGTCTTTCTTGCTTTCCATTTCTTGTTTTGGGTTTTGGTGAGCCCATCAGCATCTTGATTGTCCTAATATATCTTCTCTCCCGATCTTTTATTTTGTGGGAAACCCTGAAATAGATGACCATGCTCAGGACATCTTCTGCATCTGAACAGGATCTACTCGTAGTCTATTACCTAGAACCATTCTTCGCCTTCCCATGTTAGCTTGATTCCATATGGTAGGTCCCTCGATATGTCAAGGTAGATATAGATTATGGAATACGATATGTATTTTCTTTGTCGAGTTTTCTCTGAGACTTTGATGAAATTCCCCAACGTATTCCCTATATCCATCAGAATTTCTTCCTTCTAGTACTCCGTTCTTATCCATACTGGGGCAATCGTGAGGTTTTCTTTGTTAGGGTTGAATCTCCCTTTCCCTGGTCTGAGGAAAAGGTCCGCTGAATTATAGAAGTAGGGACCATTCTCAAAAATTATCGTTCGGTCTTCTTCATTAAAGAAGATTATCGTGAAGAACCCTTTAGCTCCCAGCTGAAGGTCGTAGTGGCCTTGGGGTTTCCACGTGGTTTTTATCCATTAGATTAGGGTATTTTCTGGGGGCCAAATCCCCACAAATTTTCGTATGAGAGCATGTTCTTTCATGTATTGGATGTCTTCTCTGACTCTTTCTTATTTGATCTAGAACTTTGGGACCGTCTTGGATTTCGGGACAAATTTCCCTATCCTTCTTGTTCCCTAATTAGTTGTTTCCTCCTTATTGATCCCACTAGATCCTTCCCTATCTTTGAGCGCATCATATGGACTGACTATTCATTTTCCCTTTTCAGTTTCCATTCTCGAGATCACAGAGGGGTTTGCATGTCCCTCCTCTGAGGATGCATTCCTCCCACGGTCCCTCTTCCCATGAGGAGGAGCAGGAACCATCCTTAACCCTAAGATGCTTCTTCCCTACTGGTACTCCATTGAACCTTCCTCCTTAGTACCCAATCCCCCAACCTCACATCAAGTTGCAGACCTCAAAATCCACTTTCGTCAAATATTTAGTTTGAAAGAAACATGATAAAACTCAATAATTGAATTTTTTACTCTTTGTGTCCATTTATCCAAACCTAAAGAGTGTAGAGAGATGTATCTTGTATCCCAATTAATGATCGTTTTTGAATCCCCAACTATTAGGATATAGTACAAATTTATTTTCTTAGCATACCGAAGAAAAACCCACAATGCTAAGAGTTATGCTTTTATATTTCTACCATTGCTTGCGCCGATCCAAATATTTATAATATGACTTGAATTTAATCTCACCATCATTCGTGCACCACATAATCCCTTCTTCTAATCTCTATAAAGAAGCCGACAATCTATTTTGATTCAAAAAATGGAAAAGGATCCCTTATATTATAAATCTTGTCTCTATTTCTTGAGCATTCAAGGAAATAATACTTCACTTTTATACTCACAAGAACAAAATTTGACTAGATATCCGGGAAAATAAAATATTTTCTAGCTCTCCAACCTTCCCAAAATGCAAAGAAAGGTATATTATACAGATTTATTTATACACTACCCCAATTCCTCAAAATTTCTTCCAAGGAAGTTGAATCCCAAAAAAAATGAAACCAAACACTCCTCCCCAATTCTTCCTGTAAATTATGAAATAACAAATAATTTCCAAATAAGTGATCAACCGAATCCATATCATTTTTACAAAGGAAACACCTTCCAGGATTTTTGAAACCCCTCTTCTGTAACATGTCCCAAGTTAAAATATTCTTATGTAGACACAACCATATAAAGAATTTAACTTTTAAAGGAATTGATCCCATCCAAACCAACTTCATCCACCATGATGAATTATCCACCATTTTATTTTTGAGAATTAATTTATACGCCAAATTTGCATTTAGCGATCCATCCTTATTATTATAGTTTGAGAGCACTTTTTTGTATGTCTTAGTCAACACAATCCCTGCTTGATATAACTTTCCCAAAAAAGTATCCCATTCACTAGCCACATTAGCAGTTAGACTTAAATACCTAGATGATTTCCAAAGTGAATCAAATTTCTTCTTATCACCAGCAACATGTTTTAGTACAAATAAATTGCTTCTCTGAAGAGCTCCCAAGAGATCCCATGAAAACAAGAATTTTTTAGTCAATCCAAGAAATGGATCCACGCTCAGGAATAATTGAATACCTTAACCAATATATCAACAAATGACTTAATCTATAATATAAAGACTTAATTAATCTATTCCAAATACTTAAAGCTGAAGAAGAATTTTTTTCATGATGTCGCAACCATTAAACCAGATCCATTCTCTTTAAATAATTAAGTGTCAACAAGGTTCCCCAAAGAACCTTATCTAGAAGAACACATCATAAAATCTTTGCACACAAGGCTTTGTTAAACCAACTGAGATTTTTAGTTCCCCATCCTCCTAACAACTTAGTCTTTGAAATGCTCTCCCAGGAAGACAAATGAAATTTTGTGATATTTAGTTTCCGAGCCCAAGTGAAATGAAATTTTTTTATTCTTATCAAACAAATTAATGCTTCTGAAATGTTGAACAATGAAACCTATACATAAGAATACTTTTATGGAAATAACTAGAATACCAACCTTCAACCCAATGATAGCGACCTAAATTACCACGAACCAATCTTCCTTTGTATCCTTTGAACTCACCAGACCAAGTCATCCTTTTTGTATCCATTTGGTTTCAAACAAAATCCAAGAGACTTAAAGTAATCATCAAGATTATTCATCTTATAGGGGAACAGAGATGTAATCTGGCTTCTTACCTCTGGATATTCACAAGAGTGAATAAAAATAAATTTCTGAGTACTGATAGACATAACCGAAGCATCACAAAAAATTGAAATGATGGAATGAAAATGCTTCCATTCAAATAACAAACCTTCCACAAAAATAAGACCATCATATACAAATAGAAGTTGAGATATAAAGAAAGAACTAGAAACTTTTATGCTTTTTATCTCTTCTTCTCGTTTGCCTACTTTATAAGTAAACTCAAACTTTCAATAGCAAGGATGGAAAAATATGCAGAAAGAGAACACCCTTGTATAATACCTCTATTTCCACTCAAATAAGAAGTAGGACACCCATTTATCAAAATTGCAAACCATGTATAAGTAACACAATCCATGGTCCAATTTGTGATCTCAGTTATCAAATGAATTTGGAGAAGAATAAATCTCAAAAAAGTCCAGTCAATTTTTTCAAAGCTTTAATGAGATACATCTTGAGAATGAAAGTTGTTAGTTTCCTATGATTCATTAAGTGAAAACATTCTTCAACTATCCTCACAGGATAAAATATTTGTCTATTTAGTAGAAACCCAAATTGTTTCTCAGAATGAAATTTACCCAGATTAGGGTTCAGTCTCTGTGATATAATTTTTTTAATAATTTTATAAAGAATATTACACAGAGATATGGGATGATAATCATTGAAAGTATAAAGATTATCCTTCTTTGGAATGAGTGTAATATAAGTTGAATTTAGAGTTCACGGTACTATACATCTTCTTCAAGTTTCATCAATCACTTATTCCAACTCATTACCCAAGCTATAAAAAGAGTGCAAATATAATTATACAATCCACCCATCAATGTGAGGAATTTTATCTTTCGCAAATTAATTTAGGGTATTAAATACTTATTCCACAGTGACCTTCTTTCCTATTTCCCAACAATATTCACTATTGAAGAAATGAGGGAGATTTCTATTAGTATTCAACTAGTTTTCCAAATTTGAGGAGCTTTTATTAGTATAAATATCCTCAAAATATAACAAAAGTACGTTTTTTTATTTTTTTCTGCTGAAGAAAAATCCCTTAAATGATTCGCAGTAGCACTTTAAGTGATTTAGTATCACTACATACCTCGTTTTTATCATGTTTAATCTCCCAAACTACATTAGTCAATCTTCACTATTTCATGAAACGATGGAAAAACTTTCTATTATTGCCACATGCTCGTAACCACACCACCCTGCTCTTCTGTCTCCAGGTTTCCTCTTTTTGTCTCCATTTTTTTTGTTTTTCCACTTCAGAAGTTAAAATCTTTTGTTTCCTTTTGTAGTAAAGAAATACTCATCGAGATATCCTGTAACTTTTGAATTTCAACATCAAATTCAGAAAGAAGCTTCTCATTTGAAATCTTTTTACCTTCCCCCAAATTTTAACCTCCTTTCGTAGAGACAACTTTTTAATTAAACTTTGAATTGGATAAGAATGGACAAAAAGGGTCATATATTTCAACTTTTTGTTATTATAAAAAACATGAACACCTCATTCTTAAAATAGAAAGGATTAAATTTAAAAGGATAATTAGTAATATATCCATCAAAGTCTAACAAAAGTATCATAGCTTTATGATCTCAATATCCTGAAAAATAAGACCATGATTGATATCTACCTATGTAATGTCCCTTAAATGTGTAAATATTTTTATTTTGTATGGTGAATAAAACTATTAGGATCTAAGGTTCATCTAAAATTAAGTCCACCATTGTATAAACTTATCAAGAAAAATGCTTGTATTCTTGTTTTGAATTTCTCCCGTAGATTAATAAATGGTGACCTATTTTTCTTAATGTGACTCTTATGTCATTTATTTGTATAACAATTGTTTTCTTGTATATTGTACTAGTGTTTACTATTATGTCTTTGCTACTTACTTCATACTAGTTTATAATGGATGTTTTAACACATAACCTAGTCTTTTTTAAGATAAAAAATCATGGCTAACTTACCTCTGCTTCTAAAGGGAAACGAGTGTCTGGATTTAATAACGACTAATAAAAATACTATGATATGTCTCCTATGAACTTGGGATTATATAGTTCATTATGAACTAATGCATGAGGAACTCGCTGTATGCAGGTGCTAGGTACCAACCCTAGGCTAAGTATATGGTTTTTAAAGAAGTAAATTTATTAAGAAATAAAGTTGTTAAACCTTAAATATAAGTTTATGTATGCATACACACTTGTAATCAACAAGAGGACTACAACTACAGGAAGCACGTAAAAAACCTAAATCTTAGTGGGAGTGGTTGAAGCCTTTGATGAAGGCCATATGGAGGCCTCGTGGTCACCCCCCATGCTGGCTCGGGCACATATGTGATTTACTAGGGTTTCAAAACCCTCTTTTGCATGCTAAGTTGGAGGAGGGGATCAAGCTCCCTATCTACTGGTTTGTTTAGTAAGGGCGTGGACCATGGGATTTCAACTTGCCATTGATGCTCAGGTAAATGCCTTATCCATGTAGATTTTAACCCTGTTTGCTTTATTTATCTGAAGCATTTCCTAATCTCTAACCGATTTCGTGGCAGGTTGGTACTACTTTTGAACAGCCTTGTGACTGGGGAAGGAAAAGGCCCTCAAGCGAAACTTGGTAAAACCCAAGTTCATGGTTGTTTACCTGTGGTTGGTCATTATGAGTTTTAAAGGGAATTTGGGGATGTGTTGTTTGTGGTTTTCATGGAATTTAAAGTGGAACGATGCTAAGGGAATTGTGTAGGGTTTAATTTATGAAATGATGCTCAAAAATTTCATGGGGTTTTAATGTTGCTAAACCTTTTCAAGCGTTTAATGAATTTGTAATTTAATTTTGACCATGGATGAAAAACCTAACAAAAACCCATTTTCTAGAAATTCCAGTTTATACAGGCATTCTCTTTTAAGTGCTATGTATTTGGTTTAAATGTTTGTTAGTTCAGTGAATGATGAAGTAATTTGTGGGTTTATAATCTTTGTGTTTTTAGGTTTTGAATGTATCACGTACATTCCCATATCTAATGATGTTGGATGAAATGATTTGTGCTTTAAATGCTTTCTCTATGTGTTTAAAAGAATATATGGGAAAATGTAGATGAGCTGGTTTTACAGAAACTCTTTATCTCGAATATGTTATTTCAATTTATCTAGGCAACATATTTTTGTTATAGTAGAGATTTTATGTGTTAGTAGTTCCATTTCTAGCAATGCCACTATCTGTAATTACTGCTAGAGTGGAAGATCTTTTCTTTGTTTCGCTTCTCTATAGAAGCATGAGCAAGGCCCTAGCTCTATCCTCTTATTGAATATTTAAACTCGTGTTAATGCATTGTCGTGCCAATGCTTGAAGCTCTTATGATATTCAATGTTTGTCATGAGGAGATTTGTGATACCCTGGTTTAGTTGGTTTATGTAAATATCCAATTCCTTTTAATTTGTTTAAGTGTGGCTTTCATCCATTGCTATGCGTAGTTTTGTGGAAGAAAATTTGAATTTCTAGAAACGTTTGTTAGAGTAGATTTGGGACTCTAAAAGTTTTGACCACTGGTTCACTATTATTTTTATTTGGCATGTACTCATTTATTTACCCGGTATTTTTAGAGGCTTCTCGGATCTCGTAAAAATAGCAGTCAATAATTTCCCATTCTTAAAAGGGACTCTCTTTCTAGTTTAATTAATGTTCAAGTTTGTAATCCATGCGTGGATGGTTTTTAAATAGTCCTAAGTGTGAATTATATATTTCTAAATCAGAGCTCCAGCAAGAGCTTGCTTTGCTGGAGTGATATTTGTTTTGGATACTATTGTCCTATGTTTGAATGCTTAAATAATTATTTGATTTAACAACTATGTGTTCTAGGATCTATGATTTCTATGTGTGAGGATTCTATGTGAAATCAACCCTGTTTATAATGTTTTGGAAATGATTTATCATAATCTTGTAAGGGATTAATCCTATATTCTATCATAAGCTGTAATAGATTTGTAAAAGCTCTAGAAATAACTTATCATAATCCTTATAAGAGATTAATCCTAAATTCTATCCTAAACCATAAAACATTTAAAAACATTTTTCCAAGTTTATGAAGGATGATTTACAACTTTCGATACAAATCTTGATAACTCTAATATCATCGTGTAAACATATTTAAAAGAATAAATAAAATATGATATAGGGTTTAACCTCTTACCTGTAGTTGTGTAGCTTGTAATAGCTCTATCACCCTGCACAACAAAAAATTAATAGGAAATACTATGTTTCTTACCTATGAAATGGTCACCGGATGACCTTGGAACTTCCACGTTCCTCCAAACCTTGACCCAAAATCGATCCTGGTTCTTAATTGGATCCCCCCAAGCTAGCCCCAAAATGTAAGAGAAAACTAGAACTTGTAAGGATGGGGCTGCTGGTATTTGGAAGTTAGTCTCTTTATTATCTAAGTGTTGGATTGGGAAATTCTCTCCAATCCCATCAAGAAATAATGATCAGATCGCATGCTCTCTCTTAGCTCTTTCTTTTATATATATTCTTTGGAAAAGGGGTAGCTCGTTATCTTTAGTTAAATCAATATTTTGATACTCTCTTGAAAATAACTCTTAGTTTGATTTTTATGTAATATATATTAATTTATTGATAACTAGGAACTTTCTATTAGTTTCTACTTGAGTTTACAAAATAATTCTTATTTATATATTTAGATTATAAAATAATATATATATATATATATATATATATAGTATTCTCATAAATGTATGTTGTAGAAATTCAGGCCTGCAGTAGATTAATTTCACTCACAGCAATTAACAATTGATCATGCAAATTATCAACAATGGAGACTGAATATGGAGCTGTAACACAAAATTATATTAACTGAGTGTACAATAGCCAACCCTGTAATAACATAGGCTGCTGAATATATAGAATACATGAGCAAATCGAATGCATGAGGAAACATCCAAATCTAGCATAAAGCAGGCTTACCCAAAATAGGCAAATCCCCCATAGGTGTAAAAAGCTGATCCCAAATCTATCAAGGACCCCACGAATTAGCAAGGGCGCATGGGCAAGCTAAAGAGTGGTCAAATGGCAGCTCATACATGCAAAATCATGGAGGAATGAGTGGAGGAGGAAGAGGCAACAAAGCTGATTCACCTCACCTAGTCTTGCTTTCCTATGTGCCTTAAAACACTGAAAAAGCAGGGAATAAAGCAGAAAAAGCAGATGGGCACCTAGGAGGCCAGGAATAAAGCAGATTTGATTCCTAAAGCTCTCAAGGGCGCTACATGAGTCAAAGATGGAAAGTTTGACCTCTATGGATAGGCAATTAGCAACTTGCACATGGTGGGACTCATGTACTAGGCAAATAAGACAAAATAAATGTAATAATGTCTAAGTGGGTAAGTACTATGGGTTGATTATTCTAACATATGTAGACTTCATTTGGATCTTTTATCTTTATTTGTTAAAAATAAATTTGTATAAATATATGTTTATTTTCATATATATATTATATATACTTACTTATTCAATTTATTCATCTTTTATTATCCATGCATTAAATAGCATAATTGTTTATTCGATGCATCCTTGGTTTATGTTAATTCTTTAATAAGGCCTCATGTGGGGTTTGGTCGGTCAACTTGGATAGGTAGCCCTAGAAGGTTGGTGCTATCCAGAGTCTTTCCAACTCATCACCCTTAATTAAGTAACCCCTAGTGTTATTCAAAGCTTATGCTCAACACTAAAAAATGGTCATTACAGTAGTGTAATTCCAAAGTCTTTTTTCTCAACACTAGTACTAGGATGAATTGGTACAATAAACCTATGGATATAATGGCTAAAGATTCGATGCTCCAGAGCTTATGTTCAACATCATGTTGGAGTGCTCCAGGGATTATTCCCAACACTTTTATTATTTTACTTGTTTGGGTTACCTATTTGCTGAAGAGATTACACTCAACACATAGCCTCATAACCTATGTTCTCTAGGTCTAATGCCCAACACTATTATCCTTTACTTTCTGGGGATACCTATGTGCTCTAGAGCTTACGCTGAACACATATCCTCATAACCCATGTGCTCTGGGTCTTATGCCCAACACATCATAGAAATCAATAATGTATATTAGTATTATGCACAATACATAACACAAAGATCATCTCAGTATATTAGGGCTTCTTACCAATCACATAATAAATAAATCAAGTACATCAGGACCTACGCCCAGTACAAAGCAATAGTACTTTCCCAATAGGGCCCATGTCCAATATATAATCATATAATAAACAACAAATAATGTGCATTGGGATTTATTCCTAGTATATCTATATAACAAACATAAATCATGAGAAGTGGGGCATACACCCAATATATAAATATAAATATAACATACAAGTAGATCATGTGCAGTGGGGCTTATGTCCAATATAATCAAGGTAAAAAATTTGGGATATTATAACCTACTTCGTCACACAAAAATTCTGACATAAGGGACTCGTCTAACCTTTTAACAATTCCTGATCCCCCACAATGCACATTTGACCAAGTCAACGGTAGCAGATTAGGAACTATATCCACTAGCTTTGAATTCTCAAATAAAGAAACCAAAAATTCAACTAACAGATACACTTTATTTTCTGCTCTTCAAACTTCCTCAGAAGATAAAGTGAAATTGAGGTCACCAACCATAATGAACTAACTATCTTCCAAGATACAGGAAATATAAATTCATTCCCAAAAATGCTTTCAAATTTGATATTGTCCATACATATTTAAAATTCTAAAATGTAGTTGAATCCTTTCAGCTTACCATCAATAAGAATACCTACAAAAGTATTAAAAGACTTCATTTCATCCTCATCTAGATTCCATGCAACTAAATTTCTGGTGATAATCCATTTGAATACATAACACTAACTTTCTAATATTATTTTATCTTTAAAAACTAGTTACAATCCTTCTCCAATGCAGACATAGTTTCCTCAAGAAGCAAAACACTAGGACGTATCATCTCTAAAATAGAATTTAAGGAAATTTTTTTAAGGCCACTACCTATCCCGTGAATATTTAGGGAGATCAAGTTCTGTAATGTCCCGGTTTTGACCCCGTTACATTAGATGTATATGATGTGTATTTCGTAAATGATCATGGTGTGGAGTTAAAGGCCAAGGCCCCACCATGGATCGGTTATGCTATGTTTTGGGATTTATTTGTCACCGATTGAATATCGGGGCATGCGGCATATATTATGTTTTCCATTATGTAAATATGCATCTACAATTAATTAAATGAACACAACCAGCTACGATCGCGGCAACTAAATCGAATGGGGCATGATTCCTAAGGATAAGGGGGGGGTGAAATATTTAACCTATGGGCCAATGGGGAAAAGCCAAATGTCTATGAGAGGACCCATCAAACTGTCAACTACCTTTCTTGTCTTTTTTCCCAATCACTTATTTCTTCCAGAATGTAGTTGAGTTAGTTAATGCTTGGGGGAAGAGTATGGGAAAAGAAATTCGAATTGGGCAGAGACCCATTTTTGGAAAATCGTGTTCTGACTTCTTTGGCAAGAAAAATGCCCAAAAACGCAGGCCATTCTGTCATGTATTCACGTTTTTGAGTTTTCTCACATTTTGGGGAGCAGCTGGAGTTTCCTGTGTGTTTTTCCTTCCACGTTTTTGGCTATGGCTTCATTTTTCCCATGAATTGGAGGTCGTTTTTGTAATGCCGGGGCCTGGGTTGTCTTCCTCACGTTTTTGCAGCTGCTGGTACATTTTCCATTCACGTTTTTGTGATTTCATGTGTTTTGCCATGCCTGTGAAGGGCCATTCACGTTTTTGGCTGTCTCACTGACTATTGGGTCTCACGCACTGGCTATTTGGGACGTTTTCCCCTGCTGTGAGTTGGTTTCCCTGATAAGCTTCAGGCTGGTGTGTTTTCCCCCATGTTGTGAGCCGTTTTTGCTGTTTCATTGGGGCTGTGTAATTCGTTTTCCTGTTTAAGCTGTGAGAGCTGAATTAATTGCCGGAGTGCAATTGTTGGTCTTCGGACTGTATTGGGAGCAAGGGTGTTGGCTTAGTTGCTTGATAAACCTGGTGCTAGAAACCACAAAGGCAGAGCTAGAGGGCTGGCCTTCTTCTCCATCACCCCTGAATAGCACTGGAAGGGAATGCAGGGCCTGAGGGACTGTGTAGCAGAGAAGGGACTGATTCCTTGTGTTGGGTGTGGATGGGTGTCTTAGAGGTTAGGCTAGTTCTAGTGTAGGTGTTCTTGGCTCTGTAATGAGCTCACCAGCTTAGAAAATTGCCTTCTCCATCTCCTCAATGGCCTGATAAACCCAACTGAGTTGGCTTGGCTGTGTTTTGGTTGTCTTTGGCTATGTGTCAGCCTGCTAGTTCCCTTATTCCTTAGAGAATCATGCCCAGCTCGGGGGTGGCAGCGTTGCTGAGAGATTGATGAGCACGCTGGCCTATGGTTGGGTGGAACGTTGCAGCAGCGTAGCTGGTTGTGGAGAAAAGCTTTCATAAGATAAGTAATCTTGTGCATTTTACCTCTACAATTCTATATTACTGTTAATTAAAATGAAATGAACATGATTGAATGAATGCATGTCTGAATGCTGTTATTTTCCGCTGTGTATGATGATTAAATTGCATCTGTGAATGATTAATAATTCTGGGTGCATAATTTAGTTCAAATTCGCTTAAGCATTCTATTCTAGGCGATTTTACTTCCTGTACATGTTCATGGGCGGTTAGCCCAGTCTGTTAGAGCTATTAGATCGCGTCCTCTTTGCCGGTCGGAGGCATGGGGACGTGACAAGTTCTTTGAACCTTCAAGGGATACATTCTATCTAAGAGACTGAGTTTCCAAAGATGAAGCAGTCTCCTTTGTTAAACCCTTTTCAAATAGAGAATAAATATTAGGGTTGATGAAATATGGGGGGTACTCACACGAAAATGGTTCCACTTTTTAGTGCCACTTTAGAAATAAAAAACACACATCCGATCTATAAAACTATATGTGTTATTGTGGCTAGGTTCGGAAAACCTAATCCTAAAATTGAGGCTAAGCTTAGTTAGCCAATATCGCATGTGTGATATATCGCACTTGCATTTTTTAAGAGTTACAACTCGCAAGTGTGATATATCGCACTTGCGATTTCCAAAACCAAAAAAAAATAGAGGCTCATGGCCTCAATTTCTTATTTCACAGTCAAGGTCGCGATAACAAGAATGCAAAAAACTGCACTGACGATTTGAGATTTAGTGACTTTGGAGCCGAATTTGGAAGGGCCAATTAAGAAGTTGGATCCAATGGAAGGTTAGTAGTCACTTCCTTCAAAATTTCTTTCAATTTTTGTTTTTGTTTGTTGATTTTATAGTTTTTGTTATTTTAAAAATGAATTTAATAAAAATTGTTGAATTAAATCAAACAATGAAATATTAAAACAATTTTGATTTTGTTGTTTTAATCTTAATAGAGAACAGAAATGTTGAAGAAAATGTGCAAAATGAACCCAATAATAACCAAGAACCAAAAAAACCCAAACGAAAACCAAAATATGAACACAAACCCAAACACAGAGGGGGAATAGGACTGGAGTTCAGAGATTCTGGCTCGTTTGGGTGCATTGATGCACCTTAGCTCATTGTTTGGAGGGTGGAACCATTTGAGACAATAATTAGTAGAGGAATTAGATACCATAACAAACACAATTTCCAATTCCCATGGAGCACTATACAACTTTAGCTCATATAGAGAATCCATGAGGAAATACTATTCGAATGGTTTGAGCTATAAAGACGTCAAAAAAATAAAGATAACCAAAGACCAATTGTTTTCATTATTTTGGGACCCTAGCACATGATTATTTCCACCCACCATTCAAGCACACATTTCCATAAAATTGTGCGTGGAACCAAATGTGAAATCCAATTGGATGGGTCGCTGGTACATGGTCTTTGATGAAGACCCTCATGGGAATAGAGACATCCCATTCTATTTCCTGAGGAATTTGTATGCAGAAAATATCTTACGAAAACATGTGAAATATTTTGATATTTTAGAGTTCCAGGGTATGGGTCATGGGATGCCCCAAGAAAGGGAAGGGGCTAGAACTGATCCTAACCTTGTTCCATTCCTTCCACGCACACAAAAACCACCTTGGGTATATCCTCCTCTGGGTCCTATGATTGATGATCCACAAGAGGCCTTATTCAACTTGGAAAATACATTTCTTCAACATGGGATTTCTTTCCAAGGAAATGTAAGCCAAGGGGTTAGCACTTCTGAGGCTATCCCATCGCACACTTGGGATCCACTTACTAGTTCTCTAGACCGTACTAGAGCTATAGATCACACTGGAGACTCAGAGGGTTAAGAGCGTCATGTTATTCCACACCTTTGCACAACATGTGGAGGCATATGTTATGGGCCTGCTTCAGAGTTCTGGGATGATGGATTACTTCAATTTGTAAGTAAAACTCATTCTTTACATATTATATTTTGTTTTATATCACAATTTTCAATTGTTTCGTAATTTATTTCTATTTAATTATCTAGTAATTTATGTGAACAAATATATAGTTGGTGTCCCATCACACCCCAGATTCACATCAATAATTGATGTTGATAACATTTATGCAGTGGTCAATGTTGCATATGGTTATGGTGCTTCACCATTATTTGTACGAAATTTACTTTTTAATTTGTCATTGTTATTTACATATTTATAGTAGATATTCCAACATTCAATACGTCCTAATCTGGATACAATATGTTTTATGCAAGGTGGGCAGGATGACTTTGTGGAATCCCAGCCAAGTCCCTCGAATGCAGAGGAAGATTCCCAGACATAGGTATTATTTTAATTATGCTTTTAATAATTCAACATGTATGCTTTTAATTATTATAAAATTTCTAATTCTATCTTTATGTTTTGTTACTTAGCATGATATTTATGCCAGCTAATCGACCTTTTTCATTGGTGACCTACCTCTCCCGCCCCTCAAAGTACATGTATGTTTCGCTTTCTTTGAAAAAACATTTTTTCATCCATGTTGTATATGTCTCATTTTATTTTTATTATCTGACATTGACATATGTTACTTTATGTAGTCATCTATTGGGGCAGCGGTGCTTGAAGATCGCCAAATCGATGTTGTTGGTGACCCACCTCTTCCCCCCTAGGTACGTGTATGTCTCTCTTTCTTGGAAAAATTCAGTCCATTCATGTAGTATATGTCTCGTTTTCTTTGTATTTATTGGCATTGACATATGTTACTTTATGTAGGAATCTAGTGAGCCAGTGGTGCTTGAAGAGAACCAAATCTAGGTTTTTGGTGACCCACCTTCCCCCCCCCATGTACATGTATGTTTCTCTTTCTTTGAAAACATCATTTTCCATCCGTGTAGTATGTGTCTCGTTTTTTACATTGACATATGTTACTTTATGCATGATTCTAGTGAGGTAGCGGTGCTTGAAGAGCACCTAATCGATGTTGTTGGTGACCCACCTTTGAGCCCCCACCAGGTACGTTTATGTCTCGCTTTCTTTTAACTATACTTTTAATGATTCAACATGTACTTTTTTAATTATTTCATTGTCTAATTGTATCTAAAGGTATAATTTTGTATGTAGGAACGTAATTTTGATTATGTTGTCCACCAAGCAGCCTTCTTTGCTAATTCATATTCCAATCATTTATCCCATTTTCACTTGTTCCACCCATTGGTTACACACCTCTTGACGACCCCCAGGTATTTTTATATATTGCTTATAATGCTTATATTGATTTTTGAACATGCAAGTATATGTTTCCTTGTTTCCCCCATTGATATGCTGACATTGACATATATATTATTTTATGTAGCTTGATAGTGAGCGAGTGGTTCTTGAAGAGCACCCAATCAGGGTCGTCACTCACCCACCTCTCCCCCCCCCACCCCTTCCCCAAGGTACATGTATGTCTCACTTTCTTTGAAAATTTCTTTGTCCCTCCACGTAGTATAGTTTTGCTTGTACATGCAAGTATGTTTTTTGTGCACCCATTGATCTGATGACATTAACATATATATTATTTTATGCAGCTTGATAGTGAGAAAGTGGTGCTTGAAGAGCACCCAATCAGGGTCACTGCTAGTGAGGCACCATCACTTACACCATGACCCACCATAACTTACTCATGGACAGTAAGTAAAAATGTTATATTTCTTTGGAAGTTGAACAAATGTACATAGAATTTTCATAGGTTGGTAAACTAACTTACAAAATTTGGTTTGTCTACAGTCTCTGGAAATGAGATTTTTCCCTGTTGTTCAGCGTTGGGGATCACCACTAAGCAGGCAGAAAAGAAAGATAGAATTCTTACAAGACATTGGAAGTGGGAGTGAAAGGGGGGATAAATAGAATTAATGTATAGGGGGGATACATACATGTAACTTTTTGTTTGTATACACACATATGTACAGTTTGATCCACTATTTTGTATTATGGCCATGGCATGCCAATTTTTTAAATATTATATGTACATATAATATAAATCAAGGTTCAAATTTATATATATGGTTGAGTTGATTCTGGAACATGATATTTATTACATGCCTTTAAGATATGTTTACCTATGTCTTTCATTAAGTATGTGTTTAATTAAAATGATTTAATGTGTGGTTCACCTATGTGATATTGTGATATTATAGACCTTATCATGACATATCCTACTAACTATTTGAAGATATCCAATACTTCAAGGAAGAATTTATGACTCATCCAACTAATATCAAGTAACAATTAAGTAATCCATGGGAGATAATCACTAGACACCACATCATAAGTTGTTTAGGACAGCCTACAAATATAATTAAAACTTCATACAAGACCAAGACAAATGAATTTTATCTATGAAAATAAAAAAGATATATAACTTCATAAATCCATCCTTAAAAAAATACCAAGATCATGGTTCAATTAACAACCCATGTAAGGCTATCATCAACTTTTTAACATCCTAACCATACCATACAGTACCTAAATTCCATACACTAACATCATAACATCATAGCCATACCACTAACATCTTAACATCATACACGTGTTTATACTTCTAAGTCATGCATGCATGCATGTGAACTTCCACTTGTGATCCATATTCAACCCTATTCATTTTGTTTCATGTGTGTGCATAGCCTAGGTATATGGCCTTTTGTTTTCTACTTAAATGATACTAACCAATCTAATGATCTAAGCCTAAAGAGTTCATGAAACCTTAGTTATATCATAACCATACCAGCACTACCTAAATTCCATATACTAACATTATAACACTAACATCATAACATCATAGCCATACCAATAACATCACACCATACCATACCATACTAGCATCATACCATACCACACCATACCATACATACCAGAGCATACCATACCACTAACATCATACCATACCATACCATACTAACATCATAATAAGGTGCATTTATTCGACATAAATGGTAAATCATAAGTCCATCGAATATCATACATTGCTACTTGAAACTTGCTACAAAACACATACAAATATGAACTCTATATTGATGATTTCAATTGACAAAGGGATTAAATTGTTCACATAAGTATCTTAATTTTTCCCTATTCATTTTGTTTCATGTATGTGGATATCTTAGGTATATGGTCATAAAACCCTAGTTCCATCTCATAACTTGTCAACTCTAGTTATAGCATGCATTTGTAGTTCAAGAAACCCTAGTTGGCTTTCAATTTATACATGTACATGTGTTTCTAGTTCCATCTCATAACTTGTAAATAGCTCATAAAACCCTAGTTCCATCTCATAACTTGTAAATAGGTCACAAAACCAATCTAATGATATAAACCTAAAGAGTTCATATAAACCTTTGTTGGTTTTGCTTGTTATTAATGTACATGTGTTTCTACTTCTAAGTCATGCATGCATGTGAACTTCCACTTCTGATCCGTGTTCAACCCTATTCATTTTGTGTCATCTATGCGCATAGAATAGGTATATGGACTTTTGGTTTCTAATTAAATGATACTAACCAATCTAATTTGATCTTCAAACCTAAATAGATCATAAAACCCTACTTCCATCTCATAACTTCTCAACCCTAGTAATAAGATGAAATTTGTAGTTCATGAAACCCTAGTTGGTTTTCAATTTGTACATGTACATGTGTTTCTAGTTCCATCTCATAACTTGTAAAGAGGTAATAAAAACCTAGTGTTGATTGCATGGGCAGAACCGGGTTTACTATAATCAATCAACAACACCCCTAACTCACTGGCCCTTTCGGTGATAGACCGCGAAGCGATCTGAAGTCTCACCCGAAGTGAATATAATGGATTGGCCAAGACTCAAGTGTCTTGGACCAGGTTCTGCGCATCCTACTTCTCTTCTCTTACTCCTGTGAGTCACAAGATCAACTATATCGGCGCATCGCACGTCCCCTTCTACTCGCAGCACTTTTAGCCGTGCGATTCTTATCCACGCGCAAGTCGCACGGTTCCTTCCCACATTTCACAACTTCCACTTACTCACAATATCTCCAACCTTATCGCACCTCTGCGCACCACAGGACACCCAACCTCTCCTCAACGCTAAGCCCTCAGTTCGCAGTATCGCGCACTGCAGCTCCTCTGCCGATGCAATATATCGCCTCTCTGCGATATCCTACCACTCCGACTTTGCACTCTTAGCGTTGACTGTGTCGATGTGTGAAAATATCCTTCCCAGAAGTTATATTGTGATTAAATGGGCATTAGAAACAGACGTAAAGGAGTCTTTAAGCAGCTTACTAAAATACTTCAACTTATCTCTATCTCCCTACATTACCGTGAGCTGAACAATACATACATTCACTTACTGCAACTAACATTATATGCATAATAACCAGTAACAATAGGCAAGTACAATCACATTCATGCAACACATAACAAGCAGATTTAACGTGGTTCACCCCCAGGATGGGAGCTACGTCCACCAAACTGTGCTTCTATTATATATCTTGAGGGAAGTTAGCACAGTGTGTTGCACCGCATATGCAGCGCGAGATCTCTTCTAGATCTCTAGCCTATTTCTATCTCTATATTGCCTTTCTTTCAATATATCCTTCCCTCTCTGTCCTCTCTGTGGATGGTTACATACAGACTCAAATGACTCATAGACAAGCTAGGTTTCTGGATCTTTACAACACAGTCTGTCTGACTGACTCCTGAGTCTACTTCAAAAATAATCAACTGACCAACTAACGACTCATCCTACGAACCAACCAACCCTTTACAATAAAAAATACTTTCTTATATAGGCAGCCCGAAGGTCGTGCCATTACAACACTGTGGGCCTGTCCCAACAGTAACCCAAACCCTAATTAGTGACAGTCAGTCCTCTCTGTCCTTGAGGTAGCCGCTTCCCATCACACCACAGCTCTTTGCAGTCTTCCATGCTTCCTGGCACTGACCATGGGTACTATGCACTACTTCTCTGTTCTATCCTTCGCCTTCAATGCTTGAGCCTCGTTGCTCCTTCTTCTTTATGAGGGTCACTGAGCCCTCCTGTCTTCCGCCGCTGCCTTCAATGCAGTGGGTGAGCTTTCCCTTCTCGGCCGCTCAGGTACCATTGCCTTTCTTTGAATTCCGCATCTCAAAAAGTCACAGTTTACGGCTCTGCTCTCCAGCTGGAAACGTGCTACGGCGTCGTAGCTCCGTCTTATCCTCTTTCTGCCAAAACTTATCTCTCCGCCAAAACTAGCAGCTTCTTGTGTAGCTGCGGGACCCTGCTCCAATAGTCCCCTAACACTTACTTGTGGCTCGTCCTCGAGCTACTTGGAACGGGATTCTCCTGCTGTAGCTTCTCCTGCTGTAGCTTCTCCTTCGCCTCCTACGAAGTTTTCTGCAACTTCTGCCGAAGTCCTTCGACTTCGTTCTTCATTACCTCGACACGTTCTCTTGGAATTTCGGTAACTTAGTTCGCTGGGCTCTCTTATCCTTTCTGCCCATAGTCACGGTTTCGCTCTCTTCGCTCTTTCCTCTCTATGAGCGCTCTAGTGTTTGAGAAGTGTTCCACAGATATCCTTTCCTTTTTATCTGGGTTAGAACTTTTATCACAAGGAAAATCTATATCTTCCAGCCTTCTCAAACATTTCCTTTCATCTAGAGCCTCGAGGATGGAGAAGAAGCATCCCATGAACTCCGCTCCGAGAACAAGCCTTTGTCCTCGTTCTGGAAGTCTCCCCTCCGCTGGGCTTGCAGTCTTCTTCCACTTCTCTTCTCTTTGATGTGGGCCAGATCCGTCTACTACCTCTGACCCTCAGGTTTCGTTTAAGTACCTCCGCAATCTTTCGTGCTTTTCTTAGCTGATCAGATAGGTTAGCAATTTTCTCCCGTTGCTTTCTTTTTCTCATTTTTACCTTTCCATTTGTTGATTGCATGGGCAGACCCGGGTTTACTATAATCAATCAACAACACCCCTAACTCACTGGCCCTTTCGGCGACAGACCGCGAAGCGATCTGAAGTCTCACCCGAAGTGAATCTAATGGGTTGGCCAAGACTCAAGTGTCTTGGACCAGGTTCTGCGCATCCTACTTCTCTTCTCTTACTCCTGTGAGTCACAAGATCAACTATATCGGCGCATCGCACGTCCCCTTCTACTCGCAGCACTTTTAGCCGTGCGATTCTTATCCACGCGCAAGTCGTACGGTTCCTTCCCACGTTGCACAACTTCCACTTACTCACAATATCTCCAACCTTATCGCACCTCTGCGCACCGCGGGACACCCAACCTCTCCTCAATGCTAAGCCCTCAGGTCGCAGTATCGCGCACCGCAGCTCCTCTGCCGGTGCGATATCGCCTCTCTGCGATATCCTACCACTCCGAATTTTCACTCTTAGCGTTGACTATGCCGATGTGCGAAACTCTCCTTCCCAGAAGTTATATTGTGATTAAATGGGCATTAGAAACAGACGTAAAGGAGTCTTTAAGCAGCTTACTAAAATACTTCAACTTATCTCTATCTTCCTGCATTACTGTGAGCTGAACAATACATACATTCACTTACTGCAACTAACATTATATGCATAATAACCAGTAACAATAGGCAAGTACAATCACATTCATGCAACACATAACACGCATATTTAACGTGGTTCACCCCTAGGATGGGAGCTATGTCCACCAAACTGTGCTTCTATTATATATCTTGAGGGAAGTTAGCACAGTCTGTTGCACCGCATATGCAGCGCGAGATCTCTTATAGATCTCTGGCCTATTTCTATCTCTATATTGCCTTTCTTTCAATATATCCTTTCCTCTCTGTCCTCTCTGTGGATGGTTACATACAGACTCAAATGACTCACAGACAAGCTAGGTGTATGGATCTTTACAACACAGTCTGTCTGACTGACTCCTGAGTCTACTTCAAAAATAATCAACTGACCAACTAAAGACTCATCCTACGAACCAACCAACCCTTTACAATACAAAATACTCTCTTATATAGGCAGCCCGAAGGTCGTGCCATTACAACACTGTGGGCCTATCCCAACAGTAACCCAAACCCTAATTAGTGACAGTCGGTCCTCTCTGTCCTTGAGGTAGCCGCTTCCCGTCACACCACAGCTCTCTGCAGTCTTCCATGCTTCCCGGCACTGACCATGGGTACTATGCACCGCTTCTCTCTTCTGTCCTTCGCCTTCAATGCTTGAGCCTCATTGCTCCTTCTTCTTTATGAGGGTCGTTGAGCCCTCCTGTCTTCTGCCGCTGCCTTCAGTGCAGTGGGTGAGCTCTCCCTTCTCGGCCGCTCAGGTACCGTTTCCTTTCTTTGACTTACGCATCTCAAAAAGTCACAATTTCCGGCTCTGCTCTCCAGCTGGAAACGTGCTACAGCGTCGTAGCTCTGTCTTATCCTCTTTCCGCCAAAACTTATCTCTCCGCCAAAACTAGCAGCTTCTTCTGTAGCTGCGGGACCCTGCTCCAACACCTAGTTCCATCTCATAACTTGAAAAGAGGTCATAAAACCAATCTAATGATATAAACCTAAAGAGGTCATATAAACCTTAGTTGGTTTTGCTTGTTATTCATGTACATGTGTTTCTACTTCTAAGTCATGCATGCATGTGAACTTCCACTTGTGATCCATGTTCAACCCTATTCATTTTGTTTCATGTATGTGCATAGCCTAGTTATATGTCCTTTTTATTTCTACTTAAATGATACTAACCAATCTAATTTGATCTTCAAACCTAAAGAGGTCATAAAACCCTAGTTCCATTTCATAACTTCTCAACCCTCATTATAGCATGCAATTTGTAGTTCAGGAAGCCCTAGTTGGTTTTCAATTTGTACATGTACATGTGTTTCTAGTTCTAAGTCATGCATGCATCTAAGCTTCCACTTGTGATCCATGTTCAACCCTATTCATTTTCATTCATGTATGTGCATATCCTAGGTATATGGCCTTTGGGTTAGTACTTAAATTATACTAACCAATCTAATTTGTTATTCAAACCTAAATACGTCATAAAACCCTAGTTTAAGCATGCAATTTGTAGCTCATGAAACCCTAGTTGGTTTTAAATTTGTACATGTACATGTGTTTATAGTTCCATCTCATAACTTGTAAACAGTTCATAAAACCCTAGTTCCATCTCATAACTTGTAAATAGGTCATAAAACCAATCTAATGATATAAACCTTAAGAGGTCATATAAACCTTAGTTGGTTTTGATTGTTATTCATGTTGATGTGTTTCTACTTCTAAGTCATGCATGCATAGCCTAGGTATATGGCATTTTGGTTTATATTTAAATGATACTAACCAATCTAATTTGATCTTAAAACCTAAAGAGGTCATAAAACCCTAGTTTGTAGTTCCATGTTCTAATCTGTGAACCCTAGTTTTATTATGTGGGTTGTTGGATTATACTTTAATAAAAGAATAATATATCATGTGATCTCTACAATGATATGGGAACCCTACCAACACAGTCATGGTCGAGGGTTTTCATGCGTTGACCCACCAATGGTAGAGTTGCATTGAAGGAAACTGAGCAAAACCGTAGTTTATGAAATCAATGCACAATGAAATCAGTGGGCCATGAAAACATGAGGGAGAGGGACACCTAGAGATAATCCCATTCCAAGAGACCAACGGAGCTTACAATTATTCAATCTTATCTCCGGTTTCCGAGTTATGTCGAGTTGAAAGTCGCATGAAAATGTCGTTCATGGACACTTGGTGACTTTCGATTCAGGAACGAAAAACCAAATGGAGCAGCAAAATTTCATGTTGTTGGCTCCTGCAAGTCTGTATTAGCAAGGCTGATATGGGAACCCTACCATAATAGGCATGGTTGAGGGTTTTCATGCGTTGATCCACCAATGCTAGAGTTGCATTGAAGGAAATTGAACAAAACCCTAGTTTACAAAATCAATGCACAATGAAGTCACTGGGCCTTCAAAACACAAGCGAGAGGGACACCTAAAGGTAATTTCATGATACGAGACCGACAAACTCGACATTTCTTTGATTCGACCTCCGTTTTCTGAGTTATGTTGAGTTGAAAGCCACATGAAAATGTCGTTCAGGGACACTTGGTGACTTTTAGTCTGGGAGCAAAAAAACAAATGAAGCAACAAAATTGCATGTCATTGGGTCCTAAAAATCTGTATGGGCAAGGCCGATATGGGAACCATACCAACACAGGAATGGTCGAGGGTTTTCATGCCTTGACCCACCAATGCTAGAGTTTCATTCAAGGAAACTGAGAAAAACCCTAGTTTACAAAATCAATGCACAATGAAGTCATTGGGCCTTGAAAACATGAGGGAGAGGGCTGCTTAGAGATAATCTCATGCCAGGAGACTAGCGGAGTGGACTATTCTTTTATCCGACCTCCGGTTTCTGAGTTATGTCAAGTTGAAGGTCACATGGAAATGACGTTCACGGACACTTGGTGACTTTTCATCCGAGAGAGAAATACCAAACAAAGTAGCGAAATTCCATGTCGTTGTTTCCTGCAAGTCTGGATGGGAAAGTTTGATATGGTAAACCTACCAACATAGGAACGGTCGAGGGTTTCCATGCGTTGACCCACCAATTCTATAGTTGCATTGAAGGAAACTGAGAAAAACCCTAGTTTATGAAATCAATGCACAATGAAGTCATTGGGCCTTGTAAACACAAGGGAGAGGGACACCTAGAGGTAATTGCATGACAAGAAACCAATGTAGGTGATGGTTCATTGATCCGACCTCCAGTTTCTAAGTTATGTTGAGTTCAAAGTTGCATGAAAATGTCGTTCAGGGACACTTGGTGACTTTCGGTCTGGGAGAAAAAAACCAAACAGAGCATCAAAATTGCATGACATTGGATCCAGTAAGTCTGCATGGGCAAGGACAACATGGGAACCCTACCAAAACAGGAATGATCAATGGTTTTGCAGATTTGACCCACCAATGCAAGAGTTGCAAGATTTGACCCAACAATTTAATTAAATGTACATTAATATAAAAAAACATCAAAAAATGTAAATTGCAACAACTCGAGGGCATGTTATTTTTCGATTTCTATTTGTTGGTGTCTAAAGACATTGGGTTGTTCTTGGTGCCTCCAATGTTCCATGGATGGTGTTTGTATCCTAGGCACATGAAAGGCTAAACATTAGTAATATCATAAGAAAATAAAGAGAACCCAATGAAAATGTGCAAACATGCTTTATAGATAACTCACCTGAGGTTTTAGGATCGTGTTTATAGTGTTCAGTATCCTCTGAATAGTATTATGTCTGTGAATGGTATCTGTTAATCATAGGTTTATTACATCGGAAATAAACTAAGGATAAATAATTGAAATTGTGATTCAGCATTCAATTCGAAGTTTAAATAACACACCTTACAATCTAGCCACACTAGACAATCTTGTAACACCTGACAGTGCACTCAATCGAGTAGGCCATCTGGATCATCTTTGCTGCCAATGGTTTCCATCAATATTTCATTCTCTATATGACGTAGCAAGTATCGCACATGTGACCTATTTTTGTTTGAAAGTGTGTGCATCTTGATGTTTATACCAACTACTAGGTTAGTGAAGTGGTATACAATAGCTCTTGGTCTATAATCCTGATATACATACCCACCCTTCCTTTTTTGTTGTGCTTCTAGTGTCAAGTACTTCCCTTTTATAACCATCGAGCCAGTTGGGAATTCAATATTTTCATCATCTACAACAGGTTCGAGAATGGTTTGTTTCCCCTCTAAGCAACATGCCAACCAATAGTCAAAACCCCATTCATTATTTTTTGGGGCAACCACTGCATATTTTTTGTGAAAGGAAATAGGTCGAGTAAACAATACATTTTTTAAATAAGGTCTTGCATTTCTAATTTCTACATACAATAAATTCTACTTAGGTCGAGTTAACAATACATAAATTAGTTTTCTAATTTAGATATTACTAATTTACTTTTTTGTACCTGCTTGTATGATATCCGATATGTGATCATAGTCTGTAGAAATATGTGTCTGGTCATATTCCAAATGGTCTATTTCATTAACACCCTTAAAATTGGTGACAAGTGTCACTCAATCCCATGTACCAACTGTATTTGTATACTCACAATCATCCCATTCATTGATGCTATAGGAACTGTGCAAGCCTTCAATCTTGTCCAAATTTGTAGGGTCGAGTTGTCTAAGCTTATAATTGAACAAAACTGTCAAGTTCCATGAACTGTGTTCACCTCATGTGTTTGGGATTCATACACATTTGTCACCTACCAGAAAATTCTCTACACTAGGTTTTTCCTTGTTGCTTGTTCTCCCATGACAGATGCACACCATTTCACTATAGATGCAGCGTCTCGAAGGAGAGCACCTGTAAACTTCATGTCTTCCCTTCGAAGGGCAGTTTTTATGCATGCACCTGCACCATCGTGCTCTCCTTTTCCATGACTAGTTTCAAAGTAGTTATATATATGTGTCACCTTGTATTTTATGTGCAACAAACAAAACCATTGAAATACACATCCATTCTTGAACTGTCCAGCACAACCATGTGACAAAATCAAATGACGATAAAATGGTATATCCATAGTTATCACATGATCATAGAATAATTTAAAGCAATGTTGCATGCAATGGATGTCATGGGTCTAGTCATCACTTATGTAGAATTGAATTTATTTCAATATCACACATTTCTTTTCATTGCTATCTGGCTCATGTGGATACGTGATATGGACCATTACTCTGACCTACTCTGAGTGATAGTATTTACTTTGTATTTCATTTTGTGGTTGTAGGGTGTAATTTTCCGCAAATTCAACCACTAATAGTATTGTTTTGAGATGGAAGGTGTCCCGAAATATTCTGAATTTCTCATCTTACCACCGTGCCATATCGACATGTTGAATGTACTATTGGATCTTTCCATGAAACTCTGAAATAAAATCACATACTTGCACCTGGTGTAAAAAAGTAAACAATGTTATAAAAAACATAAAAAAGGTGTACATGAAGTCACCTGTGAAGTCACCAATTTAATCTTCCTGCTTTCTTTCCCATCATGTAGTTGATATGTATTATACTGATAGTTTTGCTTCTGGACAATTGCATTCCCAAATGCTTGATCTTCACTCTCATGGATGCAATCAGAACATAATGATGGTGCACCACAATTGTTGCAAGAACCCTCTACACATTGTTTTAAGTAATGTGTCTTCCCATCTTGCCTCAGGCACATTATGCTATGGATGAAATATCTGGATGACATTGGTAGTATTTTGCTAGAGCATTCCTGCACATGGTTAAGATGCAAAAAACGATGTATATGTGAAAATGTATGATAATATAGATCAAACTCTATGTGGTATATACAACAACAAGTGTTCTGGCGTTGATTCTAACATACGAAGGCTTTCATTTTTCAAAAAATCTTTGCCTAAGCCTTAGCTCTACATGGGAAAATTTAAACATATTGAACAATTGATTTTGTGTCATGTCAAGATAACGTTTAACATGAGGTTCATTGTTCATAGAACCCCTACAATTTTTTAACAAATCTTGTATGTTAGAATAAGGCCTAGTGTTATCATGCCAAAACATGTGTACTAGTCCCTTCACTGCTTCGACTAAATTCATGTCTTTGCAGGGAAACCTACTGCTAAATGCCCATAATGTTTCCATTTGTCCCTCTACATCAAGGATGTCTTTTCTTATTGAATATTTTTTAAGTCTCTTTGGATGTAAAGGTACAATTTGTGATGTGCATTTAAGTAAATGAGGTTTTCTTGTGGATCTACATAGAATTGATTCAGCCAATACGCAGCTAGCCACATTACAATCTTGTGAACGAGTTTTTTTACCAATCGATTTGAATGTAGTGACAATACATTTAACAATGTGATTACTTGATTCGATATTGTTCAATGTTCTTATGCCTAACTTTCTTCTAACAATTGCCATATTTCTATATTTAAGCAAAGCTAAAAAAATTGGCATTTATCGGCTTCGTATTTGTTATCAAAATATAGTTTCATTATTTGAGAACAATGACAAAGGATGGTGTGTTTGGCCACTTTACCTTCCATGGAAGTCAATTCACTCTCATCCACTTGTATGCGTTTAGGAGTTCTCTTTCTTTTTGATGCAAGATTTCTTGTTGTTTGAAATGGTGGAGTGACATTTACATCCACTACAGGTTGACAACTTCGATTAGGAGATTGAACTACCTGGCATGGTTTTTGCGGAGTCACATTTGCATCGTGAGGAACATAATTATTGAACTCTTCAAAATATTGTTCGCTTAATAATGGACCAAGAATATCATCTCCCCTATAACCAGCTTCCTTTAATGTTGCATTATCTTCCTTCGCCTCTACGTCAGGTATCTTTTGAGTGGGAATGGGAAGTGTTTGCTCATCCAATGAATGCGGACAATTTCTTGAATCGACCCTCTTCTTTTCTTTATTAATTTCAGCTTATTCCATTGTAAGCACCTTCCTCGTTGACTTTCAACCTATATTACGTACATTCCCCATTGAAATCCACCCAAACTTGTATAAAACCTATGGATTTGTGTTAGAAATGATTAAATTGTAGGTTGAATAGTTTTCTATGCGCAGGTTCAGAAGAATTTTGTCTTTTTCTACAGTAAACATTGCCCACAGCACGCAACCCAACATTTTTTATAAAACACATATTGCATATGGGATATAATTCATGTTTTTTTTTATCGCATATGCATTATATCACATATGGGATATTGATACATTGCTTTTTACTTAGCGGGTAGTTTGTATTACGTGATCGCTAAATTGCATATGCGATTTAGTGCATATCAAATATTTAAATTTCATACCTATGGTTAAGATAGTTCGATATATGCCATTAGATAGTGCATTTGATAGCGATATGCCATTAGATAGTGCATATCAAATATGGGATAATGGAACCCATACCCATGGTTAAGACCTCCATACCTATCCTTGGACCATGGTAGTTTCTTTAAAACTATCTCTTATCTGGAAATTTTCATAATGGTTCCTATATGACCATGGTCAATGCCTTGGTAACAATATTCAATGCATATAATAGTCTAATGGAACATATATCCCATATTAAGGCTAAATATCCCCTTTAAAGGGAATCTGTAGTGGTTTAAGACTTGTTTCTATTACACTATTGTCCCATTACCATGGTTAAGACCCTAAGACCCATCCTTAGTGCATAAAACATCATAATGACATCTATATCCCACTAAAGGAAAAATATTCCATCTATAAGGCATGCGTGTTGATTTTAGGACTTATTGTCTTATCTTCCATGTCTATAGTCACTATCCAGAGACCCATCCCTCCCATCCAAAAACCTATAATGGCACCTTATCCCATTATAAAATCATTTATATTCCCAATATTCCATCCAGGCGGTCTATGGGGTGGCTCATGGCTCAACATTACATTCGATAAGAGGGTGGGGAGTGAACGGAGGGAGAGGAAGGTGTAGAGGGAGTCATGGGAGGGAGGGATGTGTAGGGGACATATATGGGGGGGATGAAGGGAGGAGAAATATAAGAGAAATGGAGGGATGGGTAGGGGAGATATATGGGGGAGGGGACTGAAGGGAGGACAAATATAAAGGAAAGGGATTGGTGGGAGGGGAATAAATATAAGTGGGAAGGAGGGCCCTGAGGTCTTAGAAATTTTTAAGGGATGAAACCTCTACTTTAGCCCTAAATGAAGCTTCTAGTTTAGAGACCCTTGAAATGGTTGAGCGATTAGGAAACCTAGGTCGTAGACACTAAAGGAAGCTTGTAGAGATCCACAGGAAAGAATAATGAATCAAGACACCACACATGACCTCTCTAGGGGGTCTTTTCCCTAAGATTAGGGATATGCAAGAAATTGGGATTTTTTTATAGTAGTTATGGGTCTCGGGGCCATACGCATGGAAATGGGAGTAAACTTAAGCCTTGGGGCCTAAATTAATCACTTAGTCATTGAAGGTCAATAACGACACTTCAAACTACCATGGAGGACCTATTTATCGTATCCCTACCCAAAAATTGGGGATAATCATGCCATCGATAGGTTTAAATAGTAGACATGGTTCTCAAGGCCTTACACATGGTTGGCGAAGTAAACCCAATCCTTAGTCGATAAAAAAAAATTATATCCATCCAATGCTTGAAATGATACCTCGAATCACTTAACATGACTTACAAGCACTAGGTATGGGTCGTGTGGCCTTCGACATTGTTGGGGGAGTAAAGATTGGGATTGGACTCTAAAAACTCTTCTAGGAATCCATGTCATGAAAAACACCTCAAATTACCATCCATGACCTCTTGAAGTTACCCTTTCCTTCGAGTGGTGAGATGGATTCCGTTAGAAGGTTTTGGATAGTAGAAATCAATCCATGGGTCTTGGACATTGTTAAGTTAGGAAACCTAGGCCTTGTACCATAAAGAAAAAATCTTAGAATTTAGTTTTAAGAATGAAATTTGATCCAGCATACATGACCTCATGAGAATATCCAAGACATAGTTGTGGTAGAAACCCTAAGCCACAGGCCCTAAATGAATGTTATACGAAGCTTGACCTAAGAATGATGCCCTAAACGAAAAAAATCACATCTTAAGAAGATAGTTGGCCTCCAAGTGGGAATATTAGTATGATTATGAGTTCTCGAGCACAATGTATACATCGTGGAGCCTCAACATAGTCGATAGATGGCAGATTTTTACTTAGGCCCTAAAATATGATTTTGTGTGTCCACAGAAAAAAAATAGTGCTTCAAAACAACATAAATGATCTCGCAATCCTTACCCTCATAGTGGATGTGTTGGTACCATTAGGAATATTTTAGAGCTAGATATGAGTTTCGAGCCTTAGAGAAAGGTTAAGCAATAAAACTCAGTCATTAAGTCTAAAAAGCATCTTCTATGTCTTAATCGCCATGGTCAAGCACCTTGAAACGCCAATAATCTGACCTCATTATCCACAACCATTCACAAATTTTAGGCTAAGCATCATCCTTTTTCCAGACTTAACCGCTTTGGAGGGGCCAATAATTACCATGATATTTTCCTTTTAGATGGGGTTTCTCCCAAAGACTATCCACTACTTTGGTATTTACTCTTTTTTACTCGTACCAAGCTACAAAAGAAAAAATGCATATGGGTTATAGCACATATGCGATATGAATTGCATATGCGATATGAATCACATATCCACTATATCGCATATGCGATTTGAATAATGCTAAAACGAATATGCGTTATAACGCATATCCGTGTTTTTAAAATTTAAAAACTCGACGAGAATAGCTTGAGACTACCGAACATATTGCCTAGGACAAATAAACCAGGGCTATTACCTATGTTTTATAACTCTATCAATATGTTCAGTTTTGATGGTGTGTTTTGCTCTGACAAACACAATATTTTTTTATGAAAATTTAGAATATTGTATAGTACGATCGTACGATTCTGAAAAATGTAATTTTTTCCTTCAAATATATGTTTTATTTATTTATTATGATTTTTGTAAATGACACACGTTAGTTTTTGAAAATAGATACATCTATTGTTTTTTATATAACTTTTGATTGCCTTCACCATTTCCCAAGAAAACTATATGGTGCACTAGAAGAAGGAAAGCTCTACAATCTTATATATAGAAATCAATGATTTCATTAATTTTTTCCACTAAAAAGTTGCACAATGTTCTCATTTCAAGCTTTTCCGAATTCAATAATTAATAATAATTTTATTAAATTCATGAAAAAATATGAATAAATAGTGTTGCACTAGGCCCATATATCCTTTATATGTCTGCAATATTTTATCCACAATTGACATTAGTTTCCTCATATATTGTTGCACCCACACAAACATAAATGTTATGATGTGGTAAAAATTTGTAAACCCAATTTCACGGAAACTAATTTTACAATCATTTACACACATTTTTTCTGCATAAATGTTATATATTATGAAAAATGATTCAATTACCTATCATTTGTCTTTTTACTTCATCCTCAAATACATTAGGGAAGTACCCCTAATTCTCACGTAAAGTCAGAGATTCCAGGTTTTTCCAATATTATGTGGCTTCTAAAGTGTCATTAAAGGAGTCCATAATTGTGCATCAGACGTGGGTATCCCATCCAACATCTTTAGTCTTAATTTCCTCACCCGGTTATTTAGATTTAAATCCCTTTCATTTATCTTTCTTGTTTTTCGTAAATTTACGAATGGAAACATTTCAATTAAAAATAGAGAAAATTAGGATAATACCATGGCTATCACTATCAGAAGAAGAATAAACAGAGATGGGGTTTTTTCAATCCTTCTAAATATCCTTATATTTCCCATAATCAAAGGGGAAATCCCTAACCAATGAATTGGAAACATTAATCCCTAAAGAAGAATTTTGATTGCCCATCAAAGGAGGGAAATCTGAAACCAGAAAAGAATAATTTGAAACATCAGATTTGGGTAAAGTCACCTCTTTCTTCACTCAAACAAGGTGATTTATTAAAATTCCTGGAGAGACATATGGTGTCCCCTCCCTTCCTCAAATCCGAAATGGAGGACCGGTAGATCACGGTCCGTAGGCTAAAAAATAACAAGCAAATATTTAGAAATATAATTTATTAAAAACATATTATTACACTGTGTTTATAACATCATAATATAAAAAGTTTTAAATTTATTAATATTATTTACTTATTTTTCATACAACTACTATTTTTAAAAAATATTATTTAATAATTTTACGTTTTTTTTAAATATGTTTAAACTAACATAAACTTATTTTAAATTTAAAATAAAAATAGTTTTAAATAACAATATTAAATCATTTAACAACCACCACATATTGCTTTCGGATTATAAAAGCTTAATTTTTTAAAAACTTAAAAAATCAAATAATATTATTTAGTAGCTCTACTACTATTTTCATTCAAGTACAAATATGTTAATTTATTGCATTAACATTATAACATCTTAATTTATTAGAAATTTAAAAAATCAATAATATTATTTAGTAAGTTTAGTATTGTTTTCATTCAACTACAAATATGTTAAATTTAAGGTCTTCATTTATTAAAACTTAAAAAATCAATATATTATTTAATAACTTTACTATTGTTTTCATTCAACTACAAATATGTTGTTTTATGTTCACTCTACTTAGAATTTAAGTCTATATTTAATATTAAAATTATGTTTTTTTATTGGCAAAGTGGTGTAACCTCTGGTTAGCAGGGTTGCCATTAGCTAAGAAACCAAGAACTAAGGGCATCGCATCCGACATGGACCGGACCAACCCTTAACATGGTTGGATGTTTTGGTATCCGACGAGATTAGAACCGACAACCTTTCAACTTAGAGAAGCATCTTAACCATACCCCGCCACCAACTGTTCTACATCTCGTGAATAATATTAAAAATATATTAATATTTTAATATATTTTTATTAAAATAATTGTTTAATATTAACATTAATATTTGTATTACAATAATTGTATAATATTTTTAAAATATAACAATGGTATCTTACATAGGACATATATGTCTATGTATTAACCTATTTTTCCTATTTTTATATGTCGATGTGTAATATATATTTTTTAAAGTCATTGCATTCATTAAAATGTATTAATCTTTTTCAAAGGTAATGCTGTTATTTGCATGCTAGGATTTTGAGACTTTGTTATTCCTTACATCTAAGTCTAAATAAGATTATTAATTATATTAACGTGTTGCTTTATGGAGAAAAAAAAAACACGACGGCTGTTGCAAAAGGTTGTCATTCAATCCATAGGATGTCGCCTTTCATCTCCATAATTGTTTGGTTTAAAAGGGGCTCGACCCTTGGTAAATTTGGCCCACGATCAACCCCAATAAATGGATATTTGGCTTAAGGTTTATACAGTGCGTGAGTAAAGCGGACCCATGATGAGGATTGATAGTTTCAAAGTTTGCTTAGGTATTTAGGAAGGATATAGTACCGTGTTTGTTAAGACTTCTCTAAGGTGCCTACCGGATAGGTATTTAAGAAGGATATGGTACCGTGTTTGTTAAGACTTCTGTAAAGAGCCTACGGGATAGAACGTAAAGATTTAGTGTATTCTAATCTTAGGCGAGAAATAGTTCTAGACTTTATATAAAATGTCTTCCTTATGTTATTAGTCCGTGCAATCGGTTAGCAGGGACTCTTGCGATTGGCTTGCTGTCGTTCTATTAATCTTGACACAAAAATTCATGGAGTCGTATAACCATTTCACTAAGTTTTCAATTAAGTATTTGCTTTTATCTTTATTTTAATCAAAGCTTTTCAATCAAGTATTTACACCACCGTTATGTCAACTAATAACGAGCATGGACTCTTACTACACCGTTTTGTCTACGAATCAATAAGTTCGACCTCTTATTTGGCCTCAAATCATGGTAAAGGGAAACTTCAAAGACAAATTTGCCCAATCTCATATGGAAAATCGGATAAACATATTGAAAGGTGAAAAATGCTAAGGAAAACAGTGACATTAACTCGCTAACATTAAATGTTTAAGGTCCTTTTTTTCAAAATGTTTGACTATGGATTCTAAGCATCTATGCATGCATTAAGCGCACGTGCCATGGTTTCTGCACTACATGGTGTTGACACCATCTGGCCTTGACACAATAGTCTTTAGCATTTGGCATCGTCTGGCTTTTGCATGGCTTTTGAAATTTTCTATACCAACGCCTCTGTCTCTAAGTTTGGTTAGTATTCAAACTAAAAATTCAAAATGCTCAGTAATTCAAAGAAAATGCATTACCCGTTGTCTGGTCACGTTGGATGTTCAAAAGATCAGTTATGCTAGTTCAAATGCTGATGGAACTGTTGTTACTAGTACTCCAAACCCGGACTAAATTACTTTTAAGTGCTTCGCTGAATATATTCTATGGTGCACCTTCATTTACACAGCCTATAATGTAGAGCGCATATACTAATAGCTGCAACTCTAATTGGTACAAAAGAATAACATGACATATTTGTTCAAATGCCACGGGATTCAGTAAATGGATATTTTAGTTAGTGAAAAAAAGGAAAACAAATAAGTTCACTTGATTGGAAATCATGTTAAACTAATTTTTTTTTTTGCAATAGAGACTAAATGATTCCTCTACTGCCAGAATGAAAATTTCTAGCTCTGCAATATTTTTAGAATTTAGTGAAAAAAAACTAAGTTGGATGTGGCCTATGAATCTTTCGAAGACTATTGCCTTAAGATATTGTGCATCTTCTCTGCGGGTTGAGAATGCTGCTAAACCTTACATGCTCATCTATTGATTCTACTAACCATTACAACTTATAAGACATCTACTGATTCTGTCTAGCTACACAACGAACCTCACAACAACACTAACAATCAAGTGGCGTTATGAAAACCGTAGCAATGTGTCCTCTAATGTCACCACATGGAGCTTTGCACAAATTCCATGTCGCGTGGGTAGATCGCAAACGTTTGGAGATCAAGAAATAACCTTATGTATACCCAAGATCCTCTAGTTCGAAATCTAGCCAATGGCAAAGATGGAGACGAATTTAGCATGAGCAGAGCACACCACAGTATTCATTGCATGCATGTATTCGTTGTAATGTAATTCAAATATCAAGAGGATTTGCATCATGACGCGTGAGGCTTCTCTCATAGATTATAGAAGGACTAAAGAAATTAATACCAATTAAAGTACATTAGATCTCATATTTACCATACCATTTGCTCGAGCCTCGATGCATTCACATTGACACACTTGTCACATGTTTGAAGTCCTTCACACACTTGTCTCACCGGTGGTATCAACGCCATTAAACCTTTTATATAACCAGAATCACACTGAGACTTCGTCGCAGTTAATGCCTTTGATGTGCTATTCCAACATCGCGTATCTATTCATGAATAGTGCAACAAGCATTCTCTTTTTCAGAATTTATAACATAAAATATGATTCGTGAATTTTCAGATGATCTGTAATATGAGTTGAACTATAATTCAAGTCGAGAATTCCATCCATATAGATTCAATACAGAAATCATAAACTCACGAGCCTTTCCAGAAGCCATATCCTCTCTGTTGTGTATGAGCAGGAGCATAGTCCTGAGTAGGAGGATAACCTTGCTGAGGATACCCTGGAGGAGGCAAAGGATATTCCTTCAGATACCCTATTCATGGTAACACAAAAACAGTTCTTTTCAATACTTCTCCATATCACAACACTTTTCTCTAGATATTGTCAAGAGTTTTGAAAAATAACGAATCCGGAGACCTAATCACAAAGATCTAATAAATGAAGCTGCTATACCCATCTAAATCCATATTTGATTTGACAAATTTCATAGCTTTTCCAAAATTAGAATAGGAAGTCGTTGCCATTAAATTGACTGAATAGAGCGAGCCATGGATTATGACAAAAGAAGAAAAACGTTTATATGGTACCAAATACATGGAGCCCAAGGCAAAACAAAAAACAAATACAGTTAGATCTCACTATACATACCAGTGATGGTTCTTGCATATATTCCTGCAAAATTTCTCTTCTAAATTCCCACTCGTCTAGCCCCCCCCGTAAGACGCCACTCGAATGAAAATCTACGGATAAAATACCAAGAAATGTAAGTTGCATGCCTTGACGAAAACCGAGAATGCTAATTAAATCAGTGTTGCATGCTATGTTATTGTACGTGTTCTCCGTACTAGCAACAACCACATTAGATTAATAATGTGTCTGAATACGCCGATAGGCGTAAATTTATGCACATACTATAGGGGG
>LPNX010335928.1:0-19943 GCA_001517045.1 Pseudotsuga menziesii | reverse complement strand
TATTAATGTGTCAAATATTGGACATTATTACAATGTGACATAACCCTTGGCGAATATCACAATGTGACACAACCCTTGATGAATGTCATTAATGTAACATTACATGTGATAAACGTCACAATGCGACATAATTGCCATGTTGCATTATGGCTATGTTGAGTAATGTGGTACTGTGACAATATTTAAGTCATTGTAATGTTGCACAATGATTAGGTGTAGTGAAATTTTCAGCTGTTAAATATGTTTTTGATATAAACGAAGGGTTATGTTTGATTGGGTTGTTTCTGTATGAATATATTGCATTATGGTTATGTTAATTAATGTGGTTCATTGCATTACAACATTAAAAGCAATTTCATAAGAGCATTATATGTTTAATGTATGAAGTCCTATGGTGGATCATCATAGTGAGTGAGCATCAAGTTGAATTGTGACATTGCTGTATGGCCACTGCAACAATTACATATATTATTTCTACTGTTACCGAGTTGAAATCGAATGCCAAACAGACATTATTAATGTGTCAAATATTGGACATTATTACAATGTGACATAACCCTTGGCAAATATCACAATGTGACACAACCCTTGATGAATGTCACCAAGTAACATAACATGTGACAAACGTCACAATGCGACATAATTGCCATGTTGCATTATGGCTATGTTGAGTAATGTGGTAGTGTGACAATATGTAAGTCATTGTAATGTTGCACAATGATTAGGTGTAGTGAAATTATTGCCTTGTTTCTGTATGAATATATTGTATTATGGTTTTTTTAATTAATGTGGTTCATTGGATTACAACATTAAAAGCAATTTCATAAGAGCATTATATGTTTAATGTATGAAGTCCTATGGTGGATCATCATAGTGAGTGAGCATCAAGTTGAATTGTGACATTGCTGTATGGCCACTGCAACAATTACATATATTATTTCTACTGTTACCGAGTTGAAATCGAATGCCAAACAGACATTATTAATGTGTCAAATATTGGACATTATTACAATGTGACATAACCCTTGGCAAATATCACAATGTGACACAACCCTTGATGAATGTCACCAAGTAACATAACATGTGACAAACGTCACAATGCGACATAATTGCCATGTTGCATTATGGCTATGTTGAGTAATGTGGTAGTGTGACAATATGTAAGTCATTGTAATGTTGCACAATGATTAGGTGTAGTGAAATTATTGCCTTGTTTCTGTATGAATATATTGTATTATGGTTTTTTTAATTAATGTGGTTCATTGGATTACAACATTAAAAGCAATTTCATAAGAGCATTATATGTTTAATGTATGAAGTCCTATGGTGGATCATCATAGTGAGTGAGCATCAAGTTGAATTGTGACATTGCTGTATGGCCATGATGGTTACTGGATTTTTGTTACATGATGCCATTAATTAAATTGTTTTGTAGCAGTTGGGTTTAGTTTTTTGTTGAATTTCTTATTGCATTCTGAAATCGATGAAGGGCTATCTTGGATTCTGATGTTCATTGCTTCTTATGGTGTCTTGTGACATGCGGTGTATAGAAAGTCATCATTAATTACAAGATCGTTAGTTATGTTGTTTTCATTTGAACAAGGCGTGAATGTGAATTGTGGAGCAAATATGGAATATCTTTGTTATTTCAAGTGCAAAAAAGTGTTCTTTAATGTGCAATGTTGGTTCCCATACCAAGTTCAGATCGAATGCCTTCTTTATTCATTTGTTGATAATGCAATCTCTGTGTGACTGTATTGGAGATTATTGGTTTAATTGGAATGTTTACATTTTAACCACATTATTTTTATTAATATAGAAGGACAGGAGATCATATATTAATGTAACTATCAACAGAATTGATAAAATACTTTTAGTGTATGAGGGAAAGATATCTAATATTAGTTGTGCTATTTAAAAGATGTAAAATATAGTTTCCATTAAATTCTCCATATAGCCAATAAATTTTGATGTTATAAAGTACATAAATCTGTTAGTGTTCTTTAATGTGCAATGTTTGTTCCCATACCAAGTTCTGATCGAATGCCTTGTTTATTCATTTGTTGATAGTGCAATCTCTGTGTGAATGTATTGGAGATTATTGGTTTAATTGGAATGTTTACATTTTAACCGCATTATTTTTATTAATATAGAAGGACACGAGATCATATATTAGTGTAACTATCAACAGAATTGATAAAATACTTTTAGTGTATGAGGGCAAGATATGTAGTATTAGTTGTACTATTTAAAAGATGTAAAATATAGTTTCCATTAAAATCTCGATATACCCAATAAATTTTGATGTTATACGGTACATAAATCTGTTTATTTTTAGATCAAAAGAAATAAAAATATTGATTCGAAGCAAAAACTGAAACATAGCTACTCAAAATTTCCATATCCTTTATATCATAAAAAGCTTCATGAAATGAAGCCATGTTTTATTTAAAACCAGAACATACCAAAATTTGCACATAGTGCAAAAACTAAAACATTGTTTTGATTACAAAGACGCATAAACCTATTGAATTACATGCCAAAATCCCACAGGGACTAAAACAATGTCGGAGGGAATGGGAGAAAATCATTGAAGAAAACCATGCTGGGAGTTAAAGGAAAGAAATTCTTATACATGATAATGTTACTGCATTGATTGTTTGCTGGAAATGGTAGACGTTGATTTGGAAGCGATGATCTTTCATCAACAGATAAATGAGTAACACTGCAAGTTTCCAAATCATAGTATATGAATGGAATTTCAGCATTCTTGCACATCAATATAGAAGTTCCAACTGCTCGAAATGGTAGATAGTCTGAGCAATGTATATTTATATTTCTTGTCATACCTTGTAAAAGGGTCCATCTTAACCCTCTACCGTCCTCGAAGTGACTATCTATTTGTTGAACGCAATGTTGACCACGTTTGAAATCTTGGGTTTCATCTATGCACCATATACTTGTAAAACCATCATTCACAAGACATATCAATCGGTTGCAATGTAAGGTCAGACACATAGATCGTTTCCTACGTCCTGTGTAAACTGAATGCATACCCCATATATTCATTTCAATGTTCAGTGAGTACATTCTGTACACATATGAGGCACCTTCTTCAGAAATTATTTTCACATGCAACCAATAAATTTTTCCCTTATAAAAAACAGCATCTTTAGGAGCAGTAGGTTCACCATCAGCACCAATTGTTTCTCTCCAAACTCTTTGGACATTGCTGCAGATAAAAAATTTAGGACCATGTACAGTACACTTATGACGTACAAGTATCCATCCATGTTTTTTTTGACCAGTGTTGCCTATTAGAGAAAAGAAACCATAGTCTCCTATATCAATAATTCCTATATTTGAGAAATGCTTTATGAATGGATTTGCGATGTAATAATCCTTATGGCCTCGTACAGGAAAATATTTTGAGAGAAAAATGATTGAACCAACTGTACATTCAATTGTATATCTATTTTCCAGATGAGGGACATGCAACAAGGATGTATGTCCTGTATGATTGATAAACTTATATGCAAAATGGTTTTGATGTTTTCCCAATAGTTCAATTAAAAGGCTAGTTTCTGTTATATTGTTATTTTTCCAAGCGCTAACAAAAGATGGCCTAGACAAGAGCTCTTCACAATGTTTAGAGATTGATCGCAAACGAACCAATGTTGAAAATGACACCCATAGGAGAATCATCTCTAGAAACTCCAGTGGGAGTAAACTCCAAATGCTAGGATCCATTTGCAATTTACTAAACAAAAACATAAAAAATACATGGTTATCACCAATAGAAACATAATAAATTATAAAAATAATTTATTTGCATAACACAGTCATAGTAGAACATAACCATGAACCAATGTCACAAGACACCATAAGCACCAATGAACATCAGAATCCAAGATAACCCTTCCTTGATTTCAGAATGCAAAAAGAAATTCAGCATAAAAATAAACACAACTACTACAAAACATTCTAATTAATGGCATCATGTAACAAAAATACAGCAACCAACATTACCATATTGCAACAGAAACATAACAAATCATAAAAGAAATCTCTTTGAACGAACACACAAAGCTATTTAAACTACTTATAAATAACATTAAAAATACATAGTTATTACCAACCGAAACATAATAAATTATAAAATTAGTTTCTTTGCATAACAAAGACATAGTATAACATAACCATGAAGCAATGTCAGAAGACACCATAGGCAGCAATGAACATAAGAATCCAAGATATTTCTTACATCGATTTAAGAATGCAAAAAGAAATTCAAAATAAAAGTTAACCCAACTACTACAAAACAATTTAATTAATGGAATCAATTCTTATACATGATAATGTTATTGCATTGATTGTTCGCTAGCAACGGTAGACGGTGATTTGGAAGCGATGATCTTTCATCAACTGCTAAACGAGTAAAACTGCAAGTTTCCAAATCATAGTATATGAATGGAATTTCAACATTCTTGCACATCAATATAGAATTTCAAAAATAAACCCAACTACTACAAAACAATTTAATTAATGGCATCATGTAACAAAAATCGAGCAAACAACATTATCATATTCTAACAGAAACATAACAAATCATAAAAATAATTTATTTGAACGAACACACAAAGCTATTTAAGCTACTCATAAGTAAAATTAAATATACATAGTTCTTACCAACAGAAACATAGTAAATGATAAATATAATTTATTTGCTCAACACCGACAAAGTACAACACAACCATGAGCGAATGGCATAAGACACCACAAGCACCAATGAACATGAGAAGCGAAGATAGCCCCTCATCGATTTCAGAATGCGAAAATAACAAATCATAAAAATAATTTATTAGAACCAGCACACAAAGCTATTGAAACTACTTATAAATAAGATATAGGTTGACAACAGATTATTTAGGAAAAGATCAAAATTCAAAATATTATTCAAACTTATAAAATATCTTCAACACATTTAGATAATTGTATGCAACGATAGACTGAATAAATACAATGATGCGAACTGAAAGAAAAGGGACTCTCACTATTTTTTTATGTAGATGGTGATGACAGTGGCTCAACAACTTTTTTTTTTCTTGGCATGACACCACGAATTTTCTTTGCTTTTTTTTTAGTATTTTTTTGGGTTTTCTTTCCAAGATCACGAATTCCGTTCTTCACCAATCTGTGGTTAGGATCATATTTTATTGCATCCTCAAGCTTGTCATATACCAACCCAAAACCTGAATATCTTTGTCCATACGTACGAAAACCATAAATAAATATTTGTTGTGTACCAGTAATACCAAATTTTTTCCCTATCTCCTTTTGAATTTCTGGTTTGGAAAGGTTTCCTCTTCCAGGATGTAGAACATGTATCTGAAATCGACGCCTCAACCTTGGTTCATCTATGAGGTGTCTGATGCATACTTTGGGACGATGAGGGATTTTTTTTACATCCATTTGTTATGTGGATTTGAGGCAAAGATCTGGAAAATAAAAACATATATGGTTTTATGAATTCGAACATAATGTTAACCAAATGATACAATAAACAACATTGGAGGAAATGTGGCATAAGCACTAAAACTCTAAGATATCAATAACAATTAAATCATACAATACAACAAAAACATAAGTTGCATAAAATGGTAACATGCATGGTCATGGTTATATATGTCAAAATCATTGGCATGCCATCATATAATCTATCATTCAATACTATTTTTCTGGCACATTTCATCAGTACATTCATATTTAGTCAATAAAACCAAATTTAAAAAAATTACATTTAGTTGTGAGGATCTTATGAAAAAAAAATAGATAACTAACTATATCTTTACTCTTTCAACACATGGAAAAGAATATGAAGAACAAAAATCCAAATAAATTAGTAAAAAAAATAATGGCTGCCACTATGTTTTTATGTCGCAATAGAGCTTAACAAATGCTTGTCAATTGAACTATAATTGAACATATTGAAAAAGTGTATGTTAACATATAGGAACAAATCTTATTCTCAACAACTATATGAAAAGACAATGAATAAATAGAGATTAAACTATGTGAGTCTGTAAATTGGTTTGTTCTCTTGCAATCTATATTTCTTCCTACCAATTCAAATAATAAAAATGAAACATGTCAATATAAATATCTATACAATAAACAATCAAGTTGCCTAATAACCTGATAGTTGTGATCTTTAAGCTGAAATGGATTCCAACCGTTGTTCTTCTTTTTTCCTGATTGTAGCATATGCACTTTTCGCCATTTTTGAATACCTTTCAAATGTAAATGGCGGAGATATTCATAGACCATCAATAGATTTTACCCTTGAAATTGCTATGAAAGTTAAACCTTGCCTCTCTGCAATACCGATATCAATGGTTTCCCTTTGTAAAGTCAAACCTTGCGATTTGTGTATGGTAAGAGCCCAAGCCATACGCAATGGGATTTGCTTGCTATTTCCTCTAGCAATAGGTGTTATTGGAACAATTTTGGGATATCTGATGTCCCATGGTAAACCAATGTAATCATCAAATGAGACCGTAGCATACATTGGCAGTTGTGGTGGTTTGGATCCATCAGAGAAAAAGATGTTTTCAACTGTCCCAAGTGCTCCATTTAGCAACCCTGCTTCCACCCACAAGTTACATGTCAACATCACTCACTGACCAGGACATAAAAGCACTTCTTGTTGAAGCTGGTCATCATCAGCATCAGAAAAAACTTTATTCTTTGTATGTTCAGCAACGCATCATGCTATGGGAATTCCAAGTGACTTTATCATGCATCGATTATGTACATTTACCAAGTTGTTCGTAGGAAACAAATGGATTTCTGAACTGAAAGTATTACTTTCAGTACTATCCATATTTGCATCTGTTCGTGACATTAAAAGATTCCAATCATCCACTGTTGGGTTTGCATTTCTGATGTTGGCTAGCAACCTCTTAAATTTGACTTGATTTGGATATGTGCCTTGTTGACGAAATATCGTGTTTAATGTAACAACTTTTCTGAAATCTTTCCATAACACCCTGCCAGTCGTGTTTCCTATGTATAATGGTTTATCTTTGACAGGAGGCAGCTGCCCAAGATCTCCAACAAGAATCATTGATATCCCACCAAAAGGAATTGACCTTTTTTCAGGAAATGCCTCTCGAAGACATGAATCAATTTGTATGAACAACCTTGGCCCAAGGAAACTCATTTCATCAATTAAAATGTGTGTGACATATCGCATTTCCTCTTGAAATACAAAAAGTGATTGTCCCTGTAAAGATTTGAAGTCTTTAATAGGGATTCTAAGGGCTGAGTGAATTGTTTTGGCCCGTATGTTGAACGCAGCTACTCCTGTAGGTGTCAACAATAACAAAGGGATTTTTCCATTTATGGAATGCATTGAAAATTCATGTCCAAGACAATGTATAAGGTAAGACTTTCCTGTCCTTGCAGTTCCTTGAATTATCATCTTCAGCGGGTCTGCATTAGGTCCTTCATGGAAATGTTGAATAATAGTTTCAAAACAAAGACGTTGCTTATCAGAAAAATAGGATGGAGAAGCCGACGTAGAATGTGAGACATCTGGTATGGATCCTCTTGACCGTACATTTTTTATGAAATCTGTTGGGTCCTCCAAGTCTCTATTCCAACCCGTTGTACTATTCCATGCATGGATCAAGTCAAAGTCTCTGCCACCAAGAGTATCAATGTCTGAAATTTGAACAGTGTTGGGAGGAACAAGACGTGACAACATCTCCCACTCATCCATGTCATTCTCATGAATCACTTCATCCTAATGTGTATCATCATCTTCTTCATTGGTATCTGTTTCTAAAGGTATCCTATTGACATGCCAAGATCGATATCTAAGGATCCTCCAGTTATGAATAATAATTTCTGTGCTGACTCCAATATCAATCTGAATGTTTCTAAACGGTTTATAGAGAAGCAATTCACTGAGGCAAAATGACTCAAAGGAATCTGAATTGCTGTTAGGAACTTCACAGAACTGTGGCCATACACGAACTATCACAGGTGTATCTCTTGGCTTCCATGGTTCTCTCTGACATCGACAACTAAAAGACCATGATCGTGTAGTTTCAATCAAAGATAAGTGCTCCAGAAACGGAGGTCTGTTTTGGTAGTGTTCTAGAAACCCAGACCCTGTTGGGAATTTGTTGTTATCCAAGTTGGAAGAAACTCTTTTGAATATTTTTCTGCCAACATTAACTGAAACAAAGCTACGGCTAGAAATAACAAGAGGAAGCTTTAACAACATATGACAGGTTTCTTGTGCTCCTATATCTCTTTCCACAATTGTTTCAGTAAGAAACTTTTTATATGCAGTTATAGAGGGAATGTTAGAGTCAACAACATTGGAGATTCTTGTCAACATGTCTTGATAGCTTTCTGATCTTCTCTCTGATTTTGAAGCATACTTTGCAATGTATTTCAAAACTGCATGACGTGAAAGAACCGGCTGGCAATCAGCATTGGCAGGCCATGTTGAAAGAAGAGGAATGTTATGGACATTTAACCTGTCATCGTTGTGAGCAAGTTCGTATTTTTTGTGTCCCTTGTCATTGACAAATATTTTCGACTGGTCTTGAAGTTCCCATGGTGCATTGTATCGGCACATGTAGGAGGAACCTTTTTTACGTGTAAACATGAATGAACACTGCATCTTGTGTGGCGTTGCACTCGATTCGCTAGTTGCTCATAGTCGTTAAGGGGATTTGTATTGAATATTTCACTGGTATCCAATAAGCAAGGATCTTCCTCCAGAGGTCGATGAATAGAAATATTCCTGTGGTGAGCATCATGAGGATTCCATGCTGTTACATAGTTGTCAAAGTATCGTCTTGCTGCATCAACCCTTATCGTTTCTGTCCAATCCAGTTGCTCCATGTCTGGAGCACCTTCTAACCACAGAAATCCATGGATATGTGCTGATCCCCTATGTTGCCATTCATACTACGAGACTCATCATGTTTCAATAATATTAGCTTGCAACAAAATTTCAAGTAATAATCTAACATGCTAGATTGAAAAATAGAATAAGGAAACGACATACCTATACCAGTAGTCTTTAGCATGAAGGTATTTTACAATGATTTCATCATGGAATATACTGAAACATTCATGCATATACTTAGCAACAATATGTGGATAGTTTATAACATTATCGGTTCTCCATCTATTCCGGTTTTGTGCAAATACAGGTGCAGAATTGGGCATAGCTTTATGTAGGTCTGGCCACTTGGTATCAGCTGCACTCAGAGTGAAAAACAAAGTTGGGAAACCGATTTGTGATATCATGTCAGTAAGCTCACTGTGACATGTGTTCCAGTATGCCTTCGTTCCTCGAAGACATGAACCAAAACGCATCAATCGTTCAGCTAATTTGGTGTCAAGGAATTCAATGAGCTCCTTACGTAGATCTTCAATTGTGGTAGGTATGCCATCTTCAATGTTTTTTTTCATGAATACAGCAGTTGTTCCTTGGCTTCGATGTCTCATTATCATGTTCAATACAAAATACTGAAACCTTGGATGTTTTCCAAACCTTTGATCACAATATTTAAGTAGGTGCAACCCATACTCATTTAAGCGGACATCCTTCAAACATGGTTGCAAGCAATCAGCAGTTCCCATGGGAAACAATGTTGGAAATGCCATGTCAAACAAACCTTCTGTGTTGTATTCATTTATTGGAGACAAACCAATCTTTGGCCATTCCATACCTAAATCTGAGAAAGAAGATTCTTTGTTAACAAAGTTGCGTATCTCCTCTATCTCTCTTTGTGCATTTGGCATTCTAGCTGTAAAGGATGAAGGATGAGTTTCGAGTCGATGAGTTCCAAATCTATCAATGTCTGCATCAATCTCTTCTGAGTCAGCTATGTCGGAGTTGATATAACGCAATTTAGAGGAGACATATGTTGGCTGGTCTGGGAGACATATGACTGATTCTGGATCAACTTCAACATCTCGGTAATATTTGTCCACCCGTATTTTGTAATGCAATGCATCCATTACTTGCGACCTACTAACAATGCAATCATAGTGCTTGGATGGAGGCCCTTCTCTTCTGACAATTAATATGTCTAGGTCTTCAATTCGACGAGGAAGAGTCTTAGCAATTGAAACAATATCCTGTGGGAAGCTAATTGTATGGCCGCTGTATTTATATTGACCTCCACGTGCATGTGTGAACTATAGTATTGGATTCACTCGTGCTATTAGCATTTCTTCAACCTGTGTCAAAATTGATAAAACAGGAGGTTGTTTGCCAGGATTCATGTTGTTCTCTCGAGAAAAACGATGGATACCATGCTCTTGCCTACATCTCACACAAACGGGTCCTTCATCTCATCTGAAAACATTCATTCCAGGGTATGATTCACGACAAACATTACACATTTGCACAATTGCCAATTTATCAATTTCAGCACGAAATGCTCGATGGAAAGAGGACATATGTTGGAAAACTTCAACCATGTTTCTTGATGTATGTATATTTAAACCTGGATCTTGAGCATGGACGTTACCATTCAATGGAAAGTGAGGTGAGACATGTCGACATCTCTCTACTCTGTTGTTGCGACGATGTACATTCCTGACTTGCCTTCATTGAGTACCATCGCCTGAAACTTGACCCAAATTGATTTCATCATGAAATTTATTATCAAGGTTGGTTTCCATCATATTGTTCAGATGAGTTGGGGTTTGAATGTTGTGTCCTCGATGAGCCTTGACGCTATTATCCTAAAAAGTGAAAATGTCGTTGTTAAATATTATGTCAAATCTTCTGGTAAGATCTAAATATGGAAGTTGTGTACAAACAGGATGAGTAAGACCTTCGATGTTCCAAGAAAAATAGTCCTTTCTGCATCTCCACTTGGTCTACTGAGCATGATCTGGTTTTGAATCATTGCTTGATCATTCATTGATGCAGAAATGTTCTCCTGATTGAGGTCCATGTTCTTCGGTTGGCTGCACACAACATAATTTTGACCGACATTTTGTAGAGAGTCATCGTCACTAGAAAACGGAATGACATTGATCGATGTCATGTTGTTTCGACAATTATGTCCATGGATGCTACTATCCTGGAATCTCAAAACGATTTTTCATTGAATTATTGAACAAGAAGATGAAATAGTATTATATCTAATACTACCTTATTTTGATGAAGGTCAAATGCATGGTTGTTGTCATGGATAGGTGAAACATTACCTTGGTTGTTCCAATAGAAATAGTTCTTGCCGGACTCGACATTTGCAAACCGGTTTCGAGTTGATTTCGAAACCCTTGATCTTCATTCGTTAGCAATGCATTGTTTGTGTGGCTGTGTGAGTCATTCATAGAAGACTTGGAAATTGTGTCCTTTGTTGTTCCAAGAGAAATTGTTCTTATACCACTGCTTCTTTCAGCTATATTGGTGTTATTATTTTGTACTATTTCTGGTTGATTTTTATACATAGCTTTGTCGCGCTCATCAAATGATTGATTCGAAAAATTGTTGTGAGTGGTTATCTAAACATTGAACATGTGTGTAAGTATATCTATATTGTACAGATAAATAATTTTCCAAATATAGACATTCCAATGTAATCGTTTTACCTCGATGCCATGGTTAGAAAACGTTTCGCCCGAAGTATGACCTACGGAAGGTTCAATAACTTCATTAAACGTTTCGTTACAGTTGTTGCTAGATGTTGTATTTGATGATATAAATTGACTTTGGCGATTTGATCTCCTCATTATATCAGATATGCGCTGGAATTTAGCGAGCTCCCCCTGAGAATCAATGACATTTGCAAAGGAAGGACCATGTCGTTCTCTTATCTATTCGCCAATTTGCTCACTATTCTCTTTGTATACTAAACGATGTTTCCTATTAATTCCTTCCTTTTTTTATCATAGTGTTTTCGCGAGGATTCGTTTTTTGCGTGACGGGATGTTTCCATCAAGTTCTTCTCACTGCTCGAATTATTGTTGTTGTCTGATGACATATCTACATGAGCATAAAAAAATTAGTTTATGTCAAACCATTTTACTGTACAAAGCAATGTTACAGGTATAGCAAAAAGAAACACAAACATAAAAGTTTTCAACTTTATTCAAAGATTATCTTTTAATATTTCTAAGAGTTTTAAACTTTATTCAAATAATAAGTTATAATATTTGTATTGCCGAAGATTGCCAAGATATAAAATAATATTGTAATGAAGTGTTCTATCCAAGAAAATAAAAATTGCCATGTATAAATAAATTAAATCGAGTTTTTTTTTAATTATCTCATTTTTAAATTAAAAAAGTGTATATCTATTTTTTTTAAGGTCCATTTACCACCTTAATGTTATTCGATCCCACACTCTTCCTTTATAAATCAACTTTAATTTTAAATTTCAAACATCAAATACAATCATCTTGCAAGGATTGACAGATACGAAACATTATTGATTTAGTATGCACATCTTCCATAATTGGTTGACACCAATTCCATATGGCTCTATAAAAGATTAGTTCAACTAATCAAAATAATTTCTGAATGATAAGAAATAAAAAAAGCTTTTATGTACATTTTATAATATCCTATTGCATATTGGTTTCTAAAATATTGGTTCAATCAATTGAAATAATTTATAAATGATAAGAAATCAAGAAATGATTTCTCTATATTTTGTAATATCTTAAAAACAACTAAAAATAAACTTGTCGGACATTTTAATGCGATAATATCAATTAAATATAATATAATATGAATTTATATTATATGATTATTGTGGAATGAGAATACGTTAAAATCTAGCATTATCCTATGAAACTCTTTGTGTAGTTCGCTGTATTTGTAAAAGGGAATGAAAACTCATTTGTGACAAAATAAAAAAGAGGAGTGAGTTTGATAGTTGGTGTTATAGTACATGATTATTTGAAGCACTCAGCAACTTCAGGCGTGCACATTGTGCCCCCTACCTATTTTATCTCGACAACTCAGTTGACATAAATAATTGCCCCCATTGACTTATGTGTTATTCCAAATTTCAAATGATCACACAGTAGAATATTGTTGGAATTTAAAAAGATGATCGGATTTAGTTGGTCAAGCAAAGAAATATTAAAAAACTGGAAGCTAAAAGGAACCTCATAAAGGCTTAAATTGAATAAAATAAACTAGTAGCTTGAATTTAATTAATTCTAGTAGTTGTTCATGAAGCTGGTGACTTGTGGGCATCTGCTGGGGGAAAGTAGCTTGAATATAATGTAGATGATAATTTTGAATTATTGGATAGGGTTCCAAATCTAGGTAAACCGAACTCACCTGAGAGTCAGTAAGGTGATGCTCTTGCCTAATAAACTACTGCCCGATAAGACTATGGTGAATAGAACACAAAGAGTTTAGGGTTGCATTGGATCCTCATACAAGTAAGCTTACATTCAGGTGATAGATTAGATGCTACTTGATGTTTCCTGATAAAGCATATTAGTGGTGATTAATTAATAGGTTCTGCCCCTGTATCTGTACTGGTTGCTTCCCTGTCAATTCAATATGATACTGGTGATTCTCGATATGTAAGGTCGTCATTTCGATCGTTCAATTGATCAATTTATGGAGTTTATTGTTCCCTACCACACCTTTGTGCTTGTTGTTTGGTGCTTAAATAGGTAATTAGGGTTCCATTTCCTACGGAAAAATTCACATTGAAATTAGGTTGAACCAACATCCAGGTTAGATCCAGACCCGGGCTCATACATGGGTCATTAAATTTGGTGCAATGAGTGAGGGCGGTAGCCTGTCCGTGTCCGCGGAGGAATCACAAGGATTAGAGTTAGCTATCCAATGATCATAGATTAAAAGGCATTCATTAGAAACCACTATCATTTATTAGGAAGTGAGTCGAATAGGAGCGGGGAGTAACTCACTTGCTGCAAATAGGAGGAATCCATTATTGCGGTAGCGATAGCGGAGAGGGGGAATTAGCCTTGGTTCCATTAACGTTGTATATCATTCAAGCATAAGAGCAAGCGGGTTCTGGACAATCAGCTTAAAACATATAGGAATCAGTCCTTTCTTTCAGATGATTCATTATGCCTGTATGTATAGTTTCGCCAAAAGCGGGTCCCGCCGTGTTTTCATGCTTCTGCAACCCGAAATCTGATTTTGTAAGCACCATCATTATTAGTAACCTCAAAACCCCTACCCTTAGTTACTCCTATGCTTTGAATATTCCACGGCCGTTCAGGAAACGAAGCATGTCCAACGCGGTAGTGGCTTTGCATAAATCAGAGTACTAGGGTATCGTATTTCTGGTTTCTTCCTACTGCCAAATATTTCATAAATGACACATGGAATGTAACTCTTCGGAGAAAATTTACCATTTTCCGTTATTTATTAAGAGCTAATTACTGGAACCATATATTGATACAAAATCCTTATTTCGACCTCCCAATGACCTCACGAATTGCCTTCAACGAACTTGTTGCCCTCTCTGCTAACCGCATGATATCTCTTCTATCAACTTTCCTGTCCCTCCTTTCATTTACTGCATTGCTTGAAAGATATGCGTTGCTGATCTCTCAGATGCTACCTGTACGTCTCTTTAGGGTTATGCCATTATAAAAGATGTTTCATCTTAAAAGATAAACGTGGAAGCATGTGCAATGCGGTAGGGCGAGCCCTATTTACTAGACAGACTCATCTTTAAGACGAGTCTGCTAAGTGTCAGACCCCATCCGTTCTGCCATGCGCATGAATATGGGCATCCATCATCCATAGATATTCATCGGTTGTAGTGACCGGCTCCGGTGACGGAAACTTGATATCAAATCGACGGAGTTGGAAACCTCCCATCACATCTGACGTTCCATTGTGTCATCCAGGTCCTCTTTAAATGTTATCAGTGCTTAGGGTCACATCTCTCTTATCAATTTTCCCAAGGCGCGGCTTTCCCTCTGTATATTCTAAATTGAGTATGCAAGGAAAATTTAAATTTGAATTTGAATCTGAGGATGCGAGGCAAACTTAAATTTGAATTTGTAGTGCAGGTGTGTGTTATTATATATATATATTAAATTCATTCCTAGAAACTATAAATTCTTCTGCGATTTCGGTCCTTAGCTTGGGCATGGGCTGCAGTTGTTATTTATGTTACTGGAACCAGCATGGCAATGCAAAATAAGGGAAGTTCGAATGCCGAAAGGACAGGACACCTGCAAGGCTGCAACATAAGCCTTTGTTCAACGCAATTTCCAGATTTCACTCATATATCATCATTGTGGGGAAAGTAGTCATTCCTGTGTACCACTGCTTCTTCTTCTGGCATGGAAGCAACCTAGTATATGGTTTTCACTATGCTTCCTACGTTCGACGTTACGCCCAAATGCATTATTGCCTCTAATGAGCCATCTTAGTGTATCAATTATTCACACTTCGTTGATCTTTGTCGTCTATCTGTCTATTTTCATGTGTGTTTATATATTTGATTTTCATGAGTACATTAACAATTGCTTGTTTGAGCTGTCAGAACTGTATTTGGACGTAGCACTTTTATGTAGAATGACGAAACGCTACATCCCAGAGCTTTGAAAAATCTGAAAAAAAAAATGTATACCTTATCTCAAAGAAATCTGAACGCGGTGGGTCTCACGGTATTGGCGAAGTAATTACTGGAGTTTGAACGGAGATAGATGACGACCAAAGCACACCCATGAAAGTCTTGCTACATTCACCGAAAAGAAATTTTGGGTTAAAACAATCTAGCCAAAATGCAAGAAATGAATTCATAACGGATCAAATTTTATATTGTCTGGTTTGAGTGCAAGCCTTTGCCACTCTTCACCAGGGGCGAGACTGTGCCGCTATAATTGAGTCGTCGTTTTAGTTTTGAGTTATAAGTAACTTAAAAATATTTTCATACTATAATTTTGTCATCAAGAATCCAAATAATTTTTAAAATTATGTACAGATCATTTGATAGAACATCAAATGGAAACCTAGCTAAAACTGCTCTTGTATGATAAATTCCATTCGGCAAAAAATAAAACAACTCTTTTTCCTAACCGGCAAAAAAATTAAAATAATTCCTTTACTTAAAGAATATTTCATGCTCATACATCATACATCAACCCGGCCTTAAGGAAGAAAGATAAGCCCACGGTGACTTAAAAGTCTAAAAAGCCTTTCAGACCAAAAAGAATTGTATGGAAACTTTGTAAAAGAATATTTTTTCATTAAAAACTCATAGAGACGGTATATACAAATACACAAAATCATTAAACATTAAATGATTTTTTTAATTTTGGGGGATGGATTTGCTTGAACGGATCATCAAGATCCTGCAAATCCCGCCAAGTGGATGCTCCAGATCATCCCAATCGTCTGATATTTTAACTAGCAGTTTATACCTTAACTAGTCACCGATTTAGGAGTCTGTTGGATGAGCCGCTCGCGGATTTAGGTGTTCGTAAGAGACCGAGTCTGTTAGCCGATCGCGGATTTAGGTGTTCGTAAAAGACGGAGTCTGTTAGCTTAAATACCGGCGAAGTGGAGGAGTCTGTTAGCTTAAATACCGGCGACGTGGAAGTGGAGGAGTCTGTTAGCTTAAATACCGGCGACGTGGAGGAGTCGTATCAATGAAGATGAGCCTGAGAATGAAGAAGTTTATACGAGTTTGCAGGCTCCCACGAGATCTGTTAGAAGGCGTAACCGTCGAAGGAAAAACCCGGCAAGGGGCCGCCCTGCATCTTGATCAATTACGTTTGGAGGTCGACTATTACATGAACGAAAATCTGGATTCCCCCACCTACGATGCCTAAGACCGTTCCCATGGTTCGAATTCTGACGATTACGATACTGGAATTGCTCTGGGTGAGTTTACTTTGCAGAATGTTTTTCTTGTTTTCAGTTTTTATATATGGAATTCTAAATTCTGATGCACCTCAACAATTTCAGCTATTTCCCAGAACGCCTTGCATGGATGCGATGACTGTTCACCTTGTTGGAAGACTGTAGGATTCGACAATTGTGAATTGTTGAACGCACTTGGGTATGAAGATGCTGAGAAATTAAATTCGGCATTATCAAATTGTCGGAGAGCCCGTAGATGTTGAGCTCTGCCGGCTTTGCTTCTTGGGGATTCTCGGCTATGAACCGTGGCTTCCATCTACGATCAAAATCAAGCGACTGATTGGATTTTGGCATATAAGTTCTGGTTCCCAGAACGCCTTGCATGGATGCGATGCTCGTTTCGTTCAAGACGTTCAGAAGAGCGTTGAACCCCTCTGTAATAATCCATGCATAATCTTTCGTCATCATCCCCATTGCATGAGCTTCTGAGAAGAAAATAGTGCCGAGGTCGAAAGTCATGTGAACGACGAAAACTCTGGTCTGGCCGCCCTTCAGCTGGGAAAGCTTCGCTCTTATAGCAGTTCTATTGGGATTCGTTGGAATGGCCGATCTGTAAGCGATTTCGCATCCCACGTTATCGAGAGAAGTTCTCAAGAAGGGCAGCACGCCTGTGCCATAATCGTTGTCAGAGTAGACTGCCACAACTTCTCTCCAGTGATAGTATTCAACCAGCGCTGCAATGGCATCGGCCTGGACTGCGTCGCTGTGAGGCAAACGGATGAAATATGGGTAGCGGTGGGCAGACAGCAAGGGATCTGTTACAGAGAATGATACCATTGGAACCTTTGAAGCATTACACAACGCGACCACGAAGCCGGCTTCTTGAGATGTCTGAGGTCCTATTATCGCTACCACTTGACTCTTTAGTAGATTCACAGCTGCAAAATTCACAGTTTTTTTTTAAACACTTGTTAGCGGAGCAGTATATGAGCAAACCAAATCGCCCCCCTAACTGCCCGAATTCAGCAAAGCAGAAATGGTTGAAATTTTAGTTTTTATTGTTCAAATTGCACTTCTGATGATTTATAATTTGGGTTAGCTGAAATGATAGTTTTCATTGCTCAAATTGTAATTGTGATGATTTGGGTCGTTTTAAAATTCAGCATTTAATAGAAGTCTAAGTGATTACTGAAATTGAAATTGTTATTGTATTGGTTAAAATCATTGTTTAAGTTGTAATTTAAAATTCAGCATTTAATAGAAGTCTAAGTGATTACTGAAATTGTTATTGTATTGGTTAAAATCATTGTTTAAGTTGTAATTTAAAATTCAGCATTTAATAGAAGTCTAAGTGATTACTGAAATTGTTATTGTATTGGTTAAAATCATTGTTTAAATTGTAATTATAATGATTTGATTTTTTTTTTTAAATTTAACATTTAGTTAAAATCTAGAATGATCATTAAAATTGTTTAAATTGTAATTATAATGACTTGAGTTTTTTTTAAATTAAACATTTAGTTAAAATCTAGAATGATTATTGAAATTGCATATTAACAGAAATTACAATTTCCATGGATAATTTTCGACCTAATTTGATTAAATAAACTCAGGAAAAACTGGGCCTTTTAGTTGTGATTTATCCTAGCTTGTTAGCCACTTTTTTATATCAATAATTTTAAAAAAATAAGTTTAGAGAGTGCATTAATTTGTTTGTTTTAATTAATATGTTTATTAAGAGTGTAGATGGGATGGTTAGAAGTATTGGGTGTAATATTTTTTTCTTTGAATTCAAATCTGATTTATGATATGTTTAAAAGATTTAATAAATAATATAGTATAGATGAACTATTATTTGAAAAATAAATTGGTTCCTTTTATATTTATTTAAACAATGTATATATTATTACAGTCACAAGTAAATGTTGGTGAATGTTTAAAGATATAACTAGCAATCTTAGTTTTGTAAAGATACTTTACTGTTAAACAAAAGCTAATTTATATAGAAATATAATTCCGCCCAGCCATCTCCTAACTTGGATGGAGCTAGGTCACCGGAACAAAATTTTATATCACAAATATTCTTGTCACATGACCACAAATTGGGGTATGGTGAATAAGGATGGATAAAAATTACATTTTAGTTGTAACGAATTGAACATTTAAAATTATATGAGTCAAGTAATTTAGTCATTTCATCTTTATTGTCTTGTTCTCTCACTATATAAGTGGTGTGTCTATATTAAACTTTGAATTATTAATATACTAAAGAGTTAAACTATGAAGCACTCCCTTAACTAATAAACTTTGTTTTTATTTGTGCCAAACAAGAGGCAACTTGTCTTGTGGTTCTATTTATTATTGTTTTTATTTTCTAATGTTTTATGAGATGAAAATGTCATTTAGTTATTATATGTGAACATGGTTATAGTTCATATAGTTCTATTTATTAGTGTTTTTATTTTCTAATGTTTTATTAGCTGTGATGAAAATGTCATTTCATTATTATATGTGAACACGTTTATAATTCATATTGTTTATTACTTATTTTTCTATGTGATTATGTTTATGTTTATTTTCCTATTCTTTATTTTTTAAGGGTTTATGTATATTTGAGAATATAATCCTTTCAATTATTATTTTATAAAAATAATGAAAAGACCCCCTTAACAAGAGTGTGGCTTATTAATTATGGGTTAATAAATCATAATGGTATAAAAAAATGAAACTTTAGGTTTGAAACTAGCATATAACCCTATCTCAATTATGATTCATTATAATGTGAATCGATTGGATTAGAAGTCTAACATTTTCATATAGTGAATAAATTATCCATGATTCATAGTCTATTAAAAGTTATGGAAAACATATATAACCAAGCTATAATGTAAAATACAATAGGTATGGTTGCTCGGATACATACTTTAACACAACACATGTAAATTACATAGTTCTTCTTACTTGGGCATTCAAACCTAAGGAGGACTAAATGGAATCCATTTGGTTAGCTATAAGTAAGATTCATGAATGAATACTAGCTCATGTATGTAATCCTTCACATGTATCAAAGCTCATG